>JAVJIF010018285.1:0-96420 GCA_038442645.1 Agave tequilana
AACTCTTTTACCATCTGAGCCGGGTCACAGCGGCCCACAAGAGAATATACTGGGCCTATTGATAATTGTTACCTTTTTTCTCAAAGGATAATGGTTACTTTTCAGTGGGCTTTTTTATGGGCTTGTCGAGCTTGTTACCATAAAAAAAACAATATTAAAAATTTTGGAGATTCATGTCTCCTTGCATACCAGTGGCTCCCTGAGAGTTCTCTTTTAAAAAGTTGAGCCTTTTCCATCTAGGTATGTTTGTTGCAAGTAGATGCAAGTCGTAAATGATAATGAAAAAGTGAACTGTAGTAGAAAAAATATATGTGGTTTATAGTGTTTGGTTGAAAATGTGAAAGTTGTAAGCGGAAAAGTATATTGTGTTTTACGGTGTTTGGTTGGTAATATGAAAGTATTAGTAAAAAAGTATATTGTGTTTTACACTGTTTACTTGGTAATGTAAAAGTGTAAGTGAAAAAGCAGACCATGAGATTGACTGTAGAAGTAATTTAAATATTACAAATATGATGAAATTAAATCTACTGTTGAAATTAAAAATTATTAATAAATATTAATAAAATCTTAAGAAAACTAACAAAATATTATTATAATATTTATAATATTGTAATATTATAAATATTATAAAGTCTTATTATACTGCTAAATTTTATTATAATATTGATGTAATATTATAAAATTAATATAATAACAAAGTATATTATAATATTAATAAAGTATTTTTCATATTAATAAAATTAAATATATTAAATAATAAAGTATATTAAAATATTAAAATATTTAATAATATTAAAATATATATTAATTATCAGTTAACTGCTTTAGACTACAATATTAATGTAGCAGCTGCAAAAGGGAAAATGTGAGTGTAAAAGTGAAATTTACAAGATCACAAAATTAACTGTAACAACTACAAGAGAGAAAATGAGGATGCTCATTTCACAAATTGTTTCGCAGCAAAACAAACAACGAGAAATGAAAAAAAAATTTAAAAGTTGCAGCCCAAAACAAACACGCCCCTGATCAAAACAATATTGTCCTTGTAACATATTCAATGTTTAAAAAGTAGAAAATTCTTCCATCAAAATTAAAAAAAAAAAAAGAGTAGAAATTCTTAATCCAATGCAACCCATATACAGTGCAATGAGATATCCTTAATCCAACACACTAAAAAAAT
Source organism: Agave tequilana (assembly GCA_038442645.1). Lineage (NCBI taxonomy): Eukaryota > Viridiplantae > Streptophyta > Magnoliopsida > Asparagales > Asparagaceae > Agave > Agave tequilana. Next base: position 1,181 of record JAVJIF010018285.1, read on the forward strand.
TCGAATTTTCTAACATGTTACCAATTATCTGTATCCATATGTTAAACAAAACAGCCTTTTTGAATAGTTCATAATTATCTGTTAATTTCCATATGTTAAACGAAAACAGTCCGTTTCGAAGCTGATTATTTTAACCATTTACATCTTAATCAGATATTTTGAACAGTTCATAATTATCTACAGTCCGTTTTTAAGCTGATTATTTATATTCATTTAAATTTTTTTAGCTATTGTAAGTCACCGAAAGTCCCCCAACAACACAACACCAGTGAGAAATTCTAGCAGGAAAAAAAAATTAAATTAAATTAAAAAACACAAGTCATCAAACTGGAAATTAGTAATTTTATTGCACAATGTATTACAAAATCTTGCGAGTCTAATTTCCATAGATAGCAAATATAATAATTTCCATAAAAAGCAAGAATCAATCAATCAATCAATCAACAGATTGCGAGCAGCCCTTCCATCCTCTCCGCAATCCGATCGATGTCATCGTTCACCGCGTCTCTCTCAATCGCTTCGATCTCCTCCCTCATCGATCGGACGCTCTCCAGCCCCGCCGCCGGCGGCCGACCGCAGCTCTGAACCCCCGGCCGTTCTTTGCGGCGGCGGCCGCCCATCTCTGCAGTCAGTTTCTGCAGGCAGTCGAGCTGTTCTCTCAAGAAGTTTGCGGTGCTGGCGTCGTCGAAACGCTGCCGCTCCGTGAAGGAGCGGCGGAGGGCGAGGAGGTCACTGAGGTGGCCGACCTTCCGCCGCTGCTGCATCGCCTTGGCCTCGTCGCCGGCTTTGGCGGCCTCGTCCAGCTGCCGGCGCTCCCATATCAGCATGAGCGTGAAGCGGCGGTCCAAGAGAGAATTGGGCGAGGAGAAGAAGAAGCCATTTTTTTTCTCTTTATTTTTTCCTTCGTTTTTTTCCTCCTAATGTAATGAGCAGGGGTTTCTTAATAAACAGTCAGTAGCACGTGGAAGGACTTGATTGCTTGGTCGGTGGAATTTTTTTTTTTTATTTTTTATTTTTTGCGACGGCGAATATCGAAAGGAATAATTAGGGTAACGATTTTGAATTAATAATATGAAATAAAAGTATGGACGAGATAATTCTGTGGTGGGTCCATGCAGAGTTCTTTATCGATGTTGCCAGCTTATGTTCTCTCTTGACTATTTGATCTTAGCCATGTTTTCGCTACTGTTTCATGGGCCCCACGACTTTTCCCCGTCAATTCGTGTTTGTTTGACCAGAATGGAAAAGGTCGAAATCGGCTGCTACATCAAACACTACTCGATGAAGTTGTACCCTGGAGAACCTTAGGAAAACCAAGGAGTTATGGATAACCACCCATCTAGGGTTAATCAACATGATTTTATAAGAACAATGAAATGGTGATGTGCATAGTGCAGTAGGTCCATCCCAGGCCTACCACACTGTAAATTATTCATGTTCAAATCCTTGCCCCAATCTCATCATGTTTACGTCGGTTTTAGGTAGATGATGACCATGAAGATGTATCTTTCATAGTGGGCATGACCGCATCCAGCGTCGAAGCATCAAACAGCAACAATGCCCCGCCTCCTCCAGCAACATGCATTGGACTGAATCCTCAAACTGTACCACACACACTTCTTCCAGTGGTAACTCATAACGCAAACGCTGAAGCCTCACAAGCGGAAGAAAGCATCATTCGTCAAAGGGTTCTCACTGTGACAGATGCAGATACAGCCTGGTTTAGAAGTAGACAACCATCCAACATTAACATGTCGGCCCCAAGTACTCCACATGCGAGCATCTTGGCGCCAAATCTTAGCACCATGTTCTCGCTATAGGCTGTCAAAAAATTAGGGTGGCAATTGGGTAGGGTCGAGTCGGGTCGGGTCGACCCGACAAGATTACTGCTCGACCCATATAATAATCGGGTCTGGTCGACCCGACCCGATTATTATACGGGTCAAAAATTCAGACCCAGACCTGACCCATTCTTAGTCGGGTCGACCCGACCCGACCCATTTGACCCGATTATTAAATTTTAAATACAATTTCTTCACACTTTATTACCAAATTGTTGGGTGGTATGGTTAGTCATCACACTAAACTCCACACACTAAAGGCCACGGGTTCAAAACTGATCTTACGCATGTTTTTTGATAATTTGATTTAGGCTAAGGGGAGGAGGCGGGGGCGGCAGAGGAGGAGATCAAGGGGAGGAGGCCGAGGAGGAGAGAGAATAATCGGGTCTGGCGGGTTCGGGTCGACCCGACCCATTTAATAATCGGGTCAGACGGGTCGACCCGATTACGACCCAAACCCGATTAGCCCAAAACCCAGACCCGCTAACTTCGGGTCGAGTCGGGTTGGGTCTGGCGGGTCGCGACCCATCTGCCACCCCTACTAAAAATCATTAAGAGACAAGTCCTCAAGACGTGGGCCTCACTCCAACGTGAAGGTCGCGTTTCAACTAAAACGCGAAACTCGCATCCATGGACAAACGCGGACTTCAAAACAGGGGTCTGAGCAACTCTGCATGTCACTTCAAACGCAGGTCTGAGTAACTAAGCGTCTCACGCGAGGCTGAGCAACTCCGTGCCTCGCGTCTCACCTCTCACGCGGGTCTGAGCAACTCCGCGTTCTGATTAAGACGCAGACTTTGAGTGCCGCAACTACACAACAACGTGAGGCCCGCGTCCACGGCGAGGCCCGCATTTTTGTTATAACTAACCCCTATTACTGGGTCAATTAACTCCCCACATAATGTTAGAGTTAAGTTTCATTATGAAGAAATTTTAGGGGACGATTGTATCCCTAAGACCCCTATAAATAGCCTCAAGAGCTATGAAAGAGGGGGGCTTTTTCTGAGATTGAAAGCCGAGAATTCTCAAGTTAAAAGCTCCTTACTTTTCAACCACAGAGGTTCAGAGAGAGAAAAGGAGAACTCAACGGACTTTAAGCACATAGTGTGTTAAAAACAAAGCCCCTTTCTAATTACTTTTTGAGATCACCCCAGAGAGAAGCTTGTCATTTAGCCGATCAATGGAAAACTAGAGTCACTCTCCATCGCCACATCAAGAACCTAACCTTAAACAAAGGGAAAATTTAGATATTTTTTCCTCTTTCGTAGTCGAAATTATTATGTTGTAATCTTTCATCCATTTAAAAAAATTTACTTCGCTTTATTTTTTTGACTAAACAAAAGATGGCGGCTCTGGGAACTTCATTCTCTACTGATGAGAACGCCGTGACGTAAGCTGACGTCCAGCTCCTTGGGAGGAACGTAGAATCCCTCGTCGTTGAATTCGACCAAGAAAATTTTGAAAAATTCCTTTCCTTAGGCTCCACTAGCCCCAAGACGATGCGACAGTACCACAAAGTCTCTTATGGGACTCGCTCTCGAATCTCTTCGGAGATTTCTCCAAAAGTGGCTCGCACTTTTGCTCACAATGCAAGCAGCATCACTTCTAACGAGGTTCTGAAAACCTCTCGTGGAGCTCACGTAACCCGCGTCAACGTCTCTCAAGAATCCCGCAGGGCTAATGCGTCGGTACACGATCAAAGCGAGGTGAAAATCAATTTCACCATCTCTCTCCTCTCTGAACTCTGCAATTTCATGTTGTCGAAGGTTCAACAACCTTTGCGACTCAACTAGAATAGCATGTCTTCAAGACATAAAGAGCCAAAAAGCCCTCATCCCTACGGGTTTGAGCCAGTTCCTCAGATGTCCCCGCAATGGACCGACGGACTACCTAACAAGGAAGAGGAGTGTCCACCAAATCACTCCTCAATGTCATTGCGAGCGGCTAATCTCAGCAATACTTTCTGATTGCCATTGCTGCTTTTAGATAAGTCCTCAGTTTTTAACCGATTATCAACAGCTTCAAACTCGGCCAAGAGACGATGATCCCGGAAGAAGAAGAAGAAGTCGTTTTCCACCGTCGAATACTCGGAAGTGACTAGGAACATGGTGGGGCCAAGTTCCACGCCAAATGAGTTCAAAGGGAAGCAACTGGCTATCAGTTCAGACGAGTCGGGTATTGACTGATCTCCAGGTTTGAAGGATATTCTTGTCAAACCTGAAGGTGTCTACCGACACACTCAGACTCATATGGGAACAATTTCCCTAGTCGACTACAGTCTGTTGGTCATGGGAATTGAGGTGAACGATGAGCACTCCGCCATTATCGAATCCTAGTCTTCGAATTTTAGTTCAGAGACAACAACCTTTGCTTACATGGCAGGCACTTTCGAAGAACTTGCCAGACAATTTGAAGAGAAGGCCTGAGTTCAAAGGGAACAACTCCATATGATTCGAGTTCAGCAAGTATCTATCGATACCCTAAGCATATGCTTTCACAACTGCTTAAGAAGAAAAGAAACAAAAAGACAAAACTCCTTCCAAGAAGTCCAAGAGTAAAAGGAAGGAAGGGGAGAGCTCATCTTCTGCAAACACTGAGAGTGAAGAGAATTCCAACTCTAAGCCCCCCAAATCTTCATCTGAAGAGAAGGATAACTCAGAAAATGGAAACAGTCATTCCAAAAGGACGAGTAAATTGGAGCAACGTCTCGAAGCCCTAGCAAACCGAGGTGGTCTTTAAGATGTGGGGATAATCCGACCCTACATAGTGGAATGAGACACGACTCCTTATCGTCCCAAGTTTCATGTTAAGTGGATGATGAAGATGGAGCCTTGGAATTGAGGAGTGAAGTGAAGGGTGGAGATGGGGTTGATTTTTGTGATAGATGAGGTGGCAAGAGTAGAAATTTTGGGGAAATAATTTTCCCAAAAAAAAAACAAAACAATGAAATATGCCCTGTAGGCTGTCTAAAAGTCACTAAAAGACAAGCCAATAAAAGCAGAGTCTCAAGTTCTAGACGCGTTGGCTCGACACCCGCGTCTCAGCATCAAGGCGCGTTGGCTCGACACCCGCGTCTCAGCATCAAGGCGAGCATCAAGGCGCGTTGGCTCGACACCCGCGTCTCAGCATCAAGACGCGTTGGCTCGACACCCGCGTCTCAGCAACAAGGCGCGTGGGTCTAAACCCGCGCCTCAGTTGTAACCACCCGGATTACGGGGCCAGTCACCGCACAAGTAGCGGGAAGTGGCCCCTCATTGTGGAGCGTTTTCAGGGGGCACGTTCACCCCCTAGGACCTCTATAAATAGCCTCGTTTGCTATGAGGTCGGGGCAATAAAAATCGGCAATCAGAGAGAAGAGGGAGCGGTAAAAAAAAAGAGAAGGATCAGGCATCAAAGAGGAGATCATCAACAAAGAGAGAGAGAAGACTCTTCGTCAAGCTTGCTGCGTACGAGCTGCTCTTCGCCTACCTTCTCTTTGAGAGTTTTGGTAGACAGAGCTGTGTTACTCTTTCACCACCCAGAGAGAAGATCCCCCAACGGTCCCGACGGTCATCCGGTCAACGGAGAATAAGACTCACTCTCCACCGCCACACGAAGAACCCAGCCTTAAACAAAGGGGGGATTCAAGACTCAACATCCTCCCTCCCTTGTAACTGGAAGGAAAAGTCTGGTTGTAATAGTTTCATTTGATTCAAGGAAATCTTTACACCCATCACTGTCTCCTCTTCTTTCCGGCGCATACATGCCCTAAATAAAACTTCCCCTTCTCCTTTATACTTTCATTTCCAGAATTCTCCATCAACCCACCCAACTTTTAAAACCCCACTCAATCCCTCAATCACTCTCTCAATCTCTTTATCTCCCCCTCTCATCTCTCTAGCCTGGCAGCCCAGCCGGCCGGGGCCACGCCGGCCAGCGAGGCGACGCGGAGAGGGAGGGCGCGCGCTGGCCTGCGACGGCAGCAAGTGCACGCCCTTCTTCCCCCATAATATCACTCTCTCTCTCTCTCTCAATCTTAATTCTCTCTCCCTTTCTATAAATTCTCTTCCTCCCCCTCAGTTCCATGTCTCTCAATCTCTCAATTTTCTCCCCCCCCCTCTCTCTCTTTCTCAACTCTTACTCTCTCTTTTCCTTTCTCTGTTTGGCAGCAGAGCGCGTCGGGTCGGAGGCCGAGAGGGGGGAAGTTGTAGGGACAGCTGATTAAGGTATACTCTTAACCAAATTTCATTTAATCAAGTCAATTACCACTATTTATTAAAGTTATATATATATGGGGTTACTGTACCTCAGTCGTCAGCTGAGAGAGTTTCTCAGCCGGCGGGACGTGACAAAATAATAGCCACGAACTTGTCAATAATTTTGGCAGACAAAACCCAAAAAATTCCCGCCCGAGTAAGTATCAGTCACTTCAACAATCGATTTGACGAAAATACCCTCACTCAAAATATTTTACTGTATGTAAAACCTTTCCTTTAAAAAAAAATTACAGATCTGAAATTTTCAGTTCATCAATCCGAAAAGTTTAGTGTTACTGTTTGCTAAATTTTTTGATCTTTTTCGTTCAAAATTTTGTTTTTTAAAAAAAGATTTGATCAAGATGGCGCCCAAGAAATCATCCGCGGGAAAAGGTAAAAGGGAAACCTAGAATTTTTTTATTTAAGTTTTGTAACCCTTAATAGGTATATTTTCAGTTTTGATTAACTTTTTTTTGTTTTTTACAGAAAACTCCATATTTTAATTTAACTTCAATTAAAAGTGTTTGATGAACTGAATTTTTTCGAGAAAATTTTGTTTTTTGTTAAATTTTTTAAGAATCTTGGTTTTTAAAAATTTATTAAAATTTTTTTAAAGCTTGCAACCATGGTCGCAAATAATAGAGAAAGAGTCGCTTTTTTTTATTTAAGAAGTAGGAATCTTTAATCCAACTCACAGTTTAAGATGAAAATAAAAAAAGGAATTAACTAACTTATTAGAGATTTATTTTTTTAAAATTTTTTAATTTTTTAACACAGCGACCAAGGTAAAAAGTTATTTTTTTCATTCCTTTTTTTGTCGACTTGGGTCACAGTTATTTGTATTAGTGTCTTAGGTTTATGCGATCTTAGTCGCAGTATTAAAAAATATTTTTTAAAAAATTTATTAACGTCGGTTTTTTTTAAGATTATTTTTTTTAAAACTCTGTGACTGATGTCGCAGTATTGCCATCCGTTTTCTCTTTTTTGGAGGTTTGATCGCAGTCTATTCTAATAAGTTAGCCTAATAGAATACTGCGACCCTGGTCGCAGTATGAATAAACAAAGGCTCCTTCATGATAAATTATTTGGATTAATTAGAAAATTGCGTCCTATGTCACAGTGTAATATAACAATGCGACCTTAGTCGCAATGTTTTATGTTCTACTAAGTTAGCTTAATAGGACACTGCGACCCTGGTCGCAGTATAATGAAACAAAGGACCTCATTAGTTAAATATTTGGTTTAATTAGAAAATTGTTATCGGCTGTCGCAGTGTAATATAACAGTGCGACCTTGGCTTTAAAGTTTAATAAAGACTGTCGCAACAAAGGTCGCAGTCTTTTTTCTTTTCAAATAAAGTACTGCGACCTTGATTTTTATACTAATGTTGTTGATGTTTCTGCATCTATAGGTAAGAAAGAACTGAAGGTTCGTCTTATGAGATCGAGCCTAAAGCCTATGTACGAATTCATAAGAAAATTCAAAAAGCACATTAAGGTAGTTTTGTCAATGCGATGAAGGAGACCCCGTTTGGTCCAATTTTTTTGGCCTTCTATAATGAGGAGTTTGGTGCTAAAAAAGGCCTAAAATCAAACATAAGTGTGCTAAAAATTGTAGACCAGTATGATAGGGATACAAGGACCTTTCTAATTGGGGACAAACAGATTGAGTTAACAATAGAGGATGTTACCTTTACTTTTGGTCTACCAATTAATGGGGCCAATTTTATTATAAATAAGACCTGTAAAATGAAAGACATGAGGGTCATCAAACATTATTTCCTTAATATAAAGAAGATCACCAAAGTATCCATTGAAGAAGCTTTTGGATGATCTTCTGGTCAAGAAAAGAAGGAAGACTGAATTAGATTTGATCAAGGATGAACAGCTTGAGTAGCACTTTAAATGAAATTATAAGAGACAGCCAAAGACTTGCAGCTCAAGACTTTACAATAATAATCATCATGTATATGTCATAAAATCTAAATCTGCTATTTTTAGAAATCACGAGGAAATTTTAAACAATCACATCACAAAAACTCAAATACGAGAAAATTGCTCTTCCATCAGCCCAAAAAATGCTCCTAAGTGTGCCTGCATTATCAACTTTACTTGCAAAGAAAAATCTGAATCAGACTCGACTTTTTCTTGAAAATATTTGATGATCGAAATAAACTCATAGTCAATATTATTTCTACGATGACGAGTAAAATCAATAACTTGTTGTGGGCTTATTTCTTCACAACCTTCTCCGTGATTCATTACATTAACAACACACGGGAAATATTTGAAGGGCGAATTCCTACATCAACCAAATTGTTCAGAATGCTTCTGTTAATCTTTGATCGATGTGTCTGGTGAAAGTAAAAGTGGACCTTATTCGGGCTTGATAATTCATGTGAATGAGAATCAACAAACTTGGTGACAACTCAAAATCTTCTGTCTCGCACATGCATCTCAGCAGGACACGAAACTCTAGTGTCGATTCGACAGTTGACTGTAAACTCATCTTGTCTTTTGTCGCACAACTTCTTCATACCCTTATTGTTGCAATAAAATTTTCAGCAAATAACTTCATGAGGAAGTCTCCGTGACTTATCTATTCCTTTTCTTCTCACGCCAAAACATCTATTCCTTGCATAAAAATTGTAGAACTTGTATACTTCATCGTCTGTGAAAAACTGTTTTCCTAAAAAAATAACTAAGTTTCCAGACATTTCTCCATGTGAATTTAGATCCTACAAAATAAATTGTTAAACTAAATAAAAAAAATAACTGGAAATCACACGTCTAAAGTATAATAAATAAAAATGTGATTAAGGTCGCAGATGTAAAGATAGATGTAACTTCTGAATAAAAGACTGCGATCGTAGTCGCAGTTCTCCTTATGGCCCATGTTTTTTTTTTAAAAATGTGAATAATAACTGAAAAAAATTGTCATTAATATATACTGCGACCTTTTGGTCGCAGTTCTTAAAATTTAATGTATAAGAAGAAATAATTGAAAATCACCAGTCTGAGCTACAATAAATAGGACTGCGACTATAGTCGCAGTTGTGAAGATAGCTTTGGCCACTAGAAAAATGATTTTAATACATACTGCGACCGTAGTCGTATTTCTTACAATTTAGTGTATTAAATTAAATAACTGCAACTGAGATCGCAGTTAACAAAACTGTGACATTGTTACTGAAAAAAGACTTTAGTAAAAGTGATTATATTGTTCTGTAAAACGAAATCTAGGTCGCAGTTTCATATACGTTACACAAAATTTTTTACATATAAGAAATGGCGGGGAAAAAAAGGATAAAATAAAAACCTCGTGATCAGCATCCAAAGATCTCAACCCTTCAATACTTTCAATATTCTGTGAGAAAGTTGAATCAGATGAATTATGGTTCATATTTAGATCGGGAGATAGAGATCGGGGACGACGGCGATCTGAATTGGCAGAAATGTTCTGCTCCGCCGTCGACATTAAAATAGAAAAGGAGATTTAGGTCTGTAAAGTAAAAATAAAAAAGAAAAAACCTGATCCTGATACCACTATTTTTAGAAAAAAGTTAATGGCAGGAAAAGGAAAACCTAAAGTTGACAACGAGTGAAAAACGAAATAGGAAAAAATAATAATAAATAATAGCGGGACAATAACCTTTTACAGAGGAGTGTTTAGTAATTTCACTTATTCCAATAGTTGGGCCGCAACTTATTGGTGTGGCAAATAATGTGCCACGTCACTGCAGGCTGAGAGAAACTCTCGGTTGTCAGCTGATATACATATTTCTCTCTCTCTCTGTATGTGTGTATGTATTTATGTTTAAGAAATTGAAATTGGGGAAAATCAGAAAATAGTAGCGATCGAGAAGCGATATAAATTAAGGCATAGGTAAAATCCTTTGTTTCATGTTTTGCATAAATGTTAAACCAGAGAAGTAGATAATAATTGATATTACCTGTATATAATGTATATTAGGAATCCGGAGTAATAGAGAAAATCGACGCATGTACTCGGGGATTACGTATGAGGAAAGCTTAATTAAGGTGAGTGGAGTTATTCACCAATTATCATATTTGGCATGTTAATTACATAAACTTAACGGTAAGGAACTAAATTGGAGAATTATTAAGATAAATATATGGTATACAAAGGCATTGACATGAAAATAATTAGATAGAATTCATTGTGAATTGTAATGCACGTGATGGGGTGTATGGTTTCCGATATGTATACATATATGGTAAGTATTGAATAAGTAGATTGTGTGAGCCTTCTCCTGAGAACATAATTTAATCGATAAACGCTAATTGAGGGAGTCATTGCTAGTGAATATGAAACCATGTATGATTGTTATTGATTGTTATGCTTAATGACCATGTATACTTGCATTATGTAGTGGGTGTGTGTATATGTTAAGTAAGTTGGTGACATGACGGCGGGATTATACACACACACACACACACACACACACACACCTCAGCCGACAACTGAGAGAGACTCTCTCAGCTGTCACTTTAAATGGTCACAAACTTACGGTAACATGGTCCCAGTCTACTGTCAGATGGTCGTAGTCCTAAGAAATTATATATTTTCAGTGTAATTAAGACTGCGACCATAATAGCAGTCCTCAGAAGACCATGGTACCAGCAGCTAAAATTGTGGTTAAAATTAAGCAACGAAGCGCCAGCTCTGAGAGACTCTCTCAGCTGTCGGCTGAGGTACAGATCCCTCATATATATATATATATATATATATATATATATATATATATATATATATATATATATATATATATATATATATTGAGTTGATCCCCTAAGAACGGTTCTCACGAATTCATGTGAGAACTTTCACGTGGGCCGTCGGATCTGATGTTTGATATCTATGCTATGACCTCAGTACGAAATAACAATAATTAATATAATTTAGTTTTCAAATACCATGTGAACCATGCTTATTCATGTTATCATATAACTTTGTATTATTATATCTTGATCGCTTAAGTAAATTGAAAATTTCATGATACTTCACTCACTGAGTTGTTGAGCTCATTCCATTCATTAACCATGTTTTCAGGTCAGAGCAGAGATAAAAGCTTGGCCTAGTACTCATCCGATCATAGTATTGGAGACCCGAGCATTTCATCTTTTTTTGAGTACTTTAGTCATGTAATATTGATGTAGAAATAACAATACCATAACTTATGTACAAATCCATGTTTATGTTTTGGTCGTGTATGTGTCTATGTGTCCTAATGTACTAGTGTGTATGTTATATGTAGCGAAAAGATGGATTTGGAGACTTTCCCTAAGAGTAAATTTATCTGAAAAATCTAAATTCAAAATAAAAAAAAGATAAAATCAATCGGGGTCCAACTTGGATCAGAAAATAAAATCCTAAACTAACTCAAAATAGGGTTGATTCATGTCTAACGGTCGATCGGGCGGTCGATCACTGAATCTGCTCAGCATTACCGATTGACCAGGCGGTCGACCGGCTTTGAGATTTCTCTCGCTGGTTTTGCGCCGGTCAACCAACTTTGAGATTTCTCTTAGGTGTTGTGCCCGGTTCTAGTCCTGATCAACCGGCTTTGAGATTTCTTTTCAGGTCTTGCGCCTGATTTTAGTCGATTGACCGGGCGGTCGGCTGAACGACTGGCTCTGGGTCTTCTTCTGGTGTTTATCAGGCGATTCACCGCTGTCTTCAACTAGTTTTTGCGATCGGCCGGGCAATCGACCACTTGACTCTGCGAAAGTATTGTTGGCCGACCAAGCAATCGACCGATCTTGCGCCGGTCGACTGAGTTTGAAATTTCTCTCTCTGATCTTGCGCCTGTTTCTGGTCAATCGATCAGGTGGTCTGATCTTTATCAGGTGACGGACTGGGTGATCAACCGCTGTTTTCAGCTGATTTTCCCAATCGACGGAGACTTGCTTATGAACTCTGATTAAGCCTTGATTTGTGGCTCCGCCAACCCACAAGCTACATGGAGATGTGAATCGATCCGACCGTGAGTCCGTAACAAATTTGTAGAGGACCTTCACCCCACTTTTCATCATAGAAAGGAGATGTAGTTTTTTTTCTCTGTCTCCCTCGCGATAGAACAAAACCTTGATAAAAAAATTTAAAAAAAGAGAGCTAGAAAACATTTCCAACTCAAAATGAGCAGTAATTCAGATTTTAGATCATTCAAGCCAACATCACATATTCAAACAAAATCAAAGAGACTGTGAGGAGAAGAGACTTTAAATTGCACTTTAATTTCATTTTCCAGGTAGCAGAAATACAAAAATAACAACAAAATAAAACTCTCAATAATTGATTGTTTCTTTCACTCTCTTTCTTCCCCCACCAACTAATTTCTCAAATCCTAACAATCTTGGCCGCTCTAACCACCGGATTCTCCCTCTGGATCCGGTCCCTCCCCACCGCCTTGTAATCGTACCCGCACTCGTGGAGGTCAGAGTACCGGTGGACCCCACAGAACAGGTCCCCGCACCTGCACCTGAACCCCGTCAGCCCCACCCGCTTCCCGCACTTCAAGCACCGGCTCACCGCCTTCTTCGCCGGCGCCCCCGCCGGTATCGCCGCATCCCCCGCGTCGGTCCGCCCCGCCTCCGCCTCCGCCTCCGCTCTCCGATCGAGCTCGGCCGGCCGGATCGGGTCGGATCTGGGCTTCTTCTGGGCCGAGCCGGTGGTAGACGGCCGGATCTTGGCCTGGAAGCAGGACTTGCACATGTTGTTGGTGGCGTGGTTGCCGTAGAGGCCGCAGTTGTTGACGCAGAGGGTGAGGGCCTCGGTGAATTGGAGCTCGGTCTCTTCTTTATCGCGCTGAGCCATGGGGATGGCGAGAAGAGAGCGAGAGAGAGAGAGAGAGAGAGCTAGGGCTGGGGGTGATTGAGGTTGGGTGAGGATTTGGGTGAGAAATCGGTGGCGTGGGGTGGAATTTATTGAGGGAGGAGGTCGGTGTGGGGAAGGAGAATGGAATGGGGGCAAGATGAATGAACCGCGTGGGAACGCGTCAGAGGACTCTTCATTCTTGAATTTTTTTTTTTTTGCCCTTTTTTTTTTTTCTTTTTTAAACTCTCTTGATTGGTATGTTAATTGCTGGGGAAAAAGTTCTGATAGTTTGGTTTATTTACGAGACTGACCTTGCTTTGGGTGTAATCAGTCGGCATCTTTTTCCGCGGGTGCCCCTTGAGAGCGTGGAGCATCATTTGACTGTGGTGGGCCCACCTCGTTCAATGATGGGGACGGCGAGGTCATGCACGCATTCAAGGGAAATTTATCCTGAAATAAATATAAAAGATAAGAGGGGTAGGGATGGCTAATGGGGTGGGTCGACCGACCCGCCCCGCCCTATGCTACCCGTTTGAGTCGCACAGGGCGGGTTGCGGGTCAATCCGGACCAGCCCCGTTTAGGGGCGGGTCAACCCGAGGGTTGACCCGTCCCGTTTAAACGGGACGGGTCAGACTCGTCCCGTGACGAATCACGGGACGATTCAGGTCGGGGAAAATTTCTCTGACCCCTCCTCTTTCTTTTTTTTTTAAAGTCCTATATTATTATATATGTGAGACGAGAAAATTAGTTTCAGACCCTTATTTTATTTTTTTATTTTTTTTAAACCCTCAACAGCTTAAAAAATTACATATTGTGGTAAATTTGAAATTTTTAAAAGAAAATAATAATAAAATTCGAGACGGGTCTAACCCGTCTCGGCTAATCCGGGTAACCGATTCGTCACCCCGATTCTTGATTCGTCTCGTTTGGATTCATTACGAGACGGGTTCAACCCGTCTCGTAACAGATTCGTTCGCTAACTGGAGGAATCAACCCGATTCGTCCCGTTAGCCCTCCTAAATAGGAGGGGGGATTTTTCATGGGCTGAGTGGCAGTCTGGTAATTTATGAGTAAAGTGGGGGCGTGCACCACTGTCCCTGTGGCCTGCGGTGAGGCCGCCGCCTTAACTGACCGTCCTATATTATCGAGCTAGCGGGGTAGGTTTTTTTTTTTTTTTTTCCTTTTTTAAGAAAAGTTTCGGATATCCAAGAGACGCCCCACTTGTATTCTAAGGAAAGCACAATATGTCGTGGAGAGGTGGAATCACAAGAGAATAAATATAAATAAATCACGGGATGAATGGATGACTCTCGGACACGTGTGCGCGTGTGTTCACATGTCATGATGATGATATGATAACTTGATAAGGATCAGAAAAGCTTCCCATCTACATGACCATGACCATGCGCCATGCGCCATGCCGGCTTCTTTTGCTCCAAGCTGAAATTTTGCTAACTATTGGAAATAATAATTTTCTATCTCCACTAATAATGATAAAAACAAAGCTTTAGAGAAGCCTCCCGGATTCTTTTTCTTTTTTTAACTACGGCGGAGATTTTCTACCGGAACGATCAATCTCGCACCACAAATGAAAAGACGGTCCATCTCACATAGCTGAATTGAGAATGAAACTCAGGTTTCAACACAATAAGCAAGCAGAGATAAAATATTTTTACGTGAAAACTCAAATTGAGAAAAATCATGAAGAGGAGAGAGATAATTCACTATATTTTAAGAGATTACAGTGAATTCAGTAGAGTATTCTTGTGTTTTACAATTTCTTTGATCTCCACCCGGCCTTCTATTTCATGAATCTCCGGGTGTATTACTCTGTTGTCACTGATGATACAGATTTCTCGGATCTGCATAATTTCTCGAATGTGCTTGATTGTTAGAATTGACATGCCAAGATATCTGCCACTATTTATAATTGTCCCCACTGAAATAGGAGTGTTTAAAATGTGGAGATACCATGGCAGTACACGATCCGAGAAACTCTGCTGCTCAGCTGTGTTAAATGGAAGCAGAAATCTCCGCGGAGAGTCTATGTCAGGGAGACCTCTGGCAGTTGGGATGCCAGGGAAAGAAGGGCCCGGAGGTCCTCTCCTTGGGGTCGAATGTAAGCTCAAGGTAAGGCCCGAGTCTCTCTCCTCGGGGTTAGATGCAATGTCGGGCAAGACCCGAGGCTCTCTCTTCGGGATTGAGTATGAGCCAATTGGTTTCTAGAACTCGCCGTCCACTTGTGATACTCTGGTGTAGCGGGACACGTGTCGCGATCTTAGAGAGCGTTCAGATTCTGACCACTACACTAACAAAGCCTATAAACTTACATCATAATAAAGAGAGAATAAAAGTGTGAAGCTCCCTCATGATTCTCAATAACTTTCATGAAACTACTAGTAGTGTTTATACATATTTCATAAGTCCAAACCTAGCTCACATTTTGAGGCATTTTGACCCGATTTCAAGCTCCACAAAACTGGATAAGGTGGAGAATAAATAAGAATCTCATAGTTCAACCCACAGTAGACCCATGGCACACTATTATCTCGTCTCATTTAGGGTTGCTACAGATCTCTGGACCCTACTCGGACCCGACCTGTACCTATATCATACTTGCTTATGAGCGGGTGTATATTGGATCTAAAAGTTAGACCTGTTCATAAAACAAGGTAGGGTCTGGGCACCTTCACATGGACCTGACCCGAACCGGACTCGTTGAAATACCGTTAGTTAAATAAATAAATATATCATATTTATAATACTAAATAAGCTTTCGTTATATATGACTTGTTACTAAAATGAATTGACTTATTAAAAGATAGACGTTTATCTAACTACTAACATCAATTATAATTACATAACCTCTTTGACACTGTAATTCAATTTTAAAATCAAAAGCTCATTTTACTTTTTCTTTTTCTCAATCGCTTTGTAGCCATTACCTTCATCCTTGTCCTCTAGTAAATGTAAAAGTTGAATTAAACAGGTAGTGGCTAATTACGTGACACAAAAAAAGGGAGGCTATGCATCGTTGAAGTTAGAAATTTGAGTTTCTCATTTAGTTATAGTGAAAAACTTTTATAATAATTTCACTCTTCAATTACATTATTCTGAAGTTTCAATTTTATTCTAGAATTTATTGCTAAATAACTTGTTTGTTGTTTCTTTTTTGTTATTGTTTTTATTTCATAATGTTTATTAGTTTTTTTGGTGAAATTTAACTATATTTGATACCGGCGCCAAACCCGAACCCGACCTGAACCCGCCTGCAATGGGTAAGGTATGGTTCTTTGTACTAAATGCCCTGCCCATTAACTTGGTGGGCGTATCGAATATGTACCCATAAGGAGTCGGAGTCCGAATCCGAGTCCGGGTATAGTGGTACCCGGGGCCTGACCCGACCTCATAGTAGCCCTAGTCTCATTATTGCTAGTTGTATCTCATTTTGAAACTTGACGCGCAGTTTTCCTCACTAGGATCTGTTTTGGTTTGCAGGCTTCAATTAGTTTTCATGTCAACTAACAACTTGAATTCACATTAAGAAGAAACATGAAGGTTTGGTGTTAAATTTTTCCTGAATTATGCGGTATTTTTTAAATCTTTGATGAGCTTTTAGTTGAATTATTTTCTTTGATGACATCCAGTTCTGTATTTTTAAGAGGATTTTCTGAATTATGTATAAATTTCTCATGATTCAATTCTCAGAAAAGATAATCATACATATACATATTTCTTGATAATGTTCTTGTTGAATGACATAGATTTCTTTGTTATTGTTGCCTTCCATATTATTCACATGCTTCTTTGTGCAACATACAGGGAAAGCAATTACCTTTTTTTTTTCTCTCCTCTCTTCCTTGTTCCTTTTGTTGAGAGAGTAGAAAATGGTATCAATGTGAGTCCAGTCAATAATAACATAAATGCTAACAATAGCCATTTATACTTCTAAAACATTAATTATGAAACCTTGGCTGAAATGTGGCATTTTACCAACTTCAAAATTTTAAACCCAGGTCTAATTATCAGTGAATGTAACATGTCACAATTGTTGGTTGTTTATGCAGACTGTTCTGTTGGAGGAAGAAGTTTGAAACACACTTTCAGATTCTAATCAACAGTTTATCTTTCAACAATTTTTTTTCCTTGCAGAAGATTGAATATCTTTTGAGTCTTCTGTTTGAGTCAGAAGCCCAATCAACAGCAAACATTTCTCTTAAAACATTTAAAACAGACTGAAATCAGTAACAGATTTATTTGCATATATAACACTGAGACTAAGGCACCATACAATATTTCTATTTTCAGCTGCACACAGACTCCAGAATAGAGGTTCCAACATGACAAAAGAAAGTAAAACTTTCTGAAATTCATCCAAACACTTTCTTGCACTAAATAAATATATAAAACTGTCGTAATTTGAGTCAAAGTTAGTTGGAACTAGATGACTCACCGGAGTGCACCCGAGGAGGGTTGACAACAGAGCGAAGGGCCTCCAGTAATCGAACCACCTCTTGAATCATTGGCCTCTTCTCAGGAATAACAGAAGTGCAACGCAGAGCAAGCTCTAATGCCGCTAACATCTCTTGCTGGGAAGAGCTTGAGATCTTTGGGTCTAATACTTGGAACGATCCATTTGACAAATTAATTTTCCTTCGAACCCACTTCACCACATCAAGAGCCTCTCTGGACTCTGGCTTCCCTGCTCGCCTTCCAGTGATGAGTTCTAGTAGCACAACACCAAAGCTGTAGACATCCATATGAGCTGTTGCTTTTTTACTGCATCCATATTCTGTGATAAGGAGCAGTTTACAAGATGTCAGCATATAGCTCATTCATCCATTGCTTACATTGTATACAATTGACACCAATATTCTTATAAATGCGATCGCTCTACTTGGGTGTTTTCGACAAGCTGGAGTTTGTTTGAATTGACAAAAAATACAAAGAAAACCTTTCATCATTTTCACATAAAAGGTCTGATGGATGATTGAAAAAATCAACTCATAATTAAAGTTCCTTCTAAAATAGCATCATGTAGAATTGGGATAAAAGTGAAAGGTGGTAAACTGCCATAGATGCTTGAAGGAAAGTCTAAAAGAAATAGTTTAAGCTAAAGTGACCCTATTTGGGTATATCCATCTTTTATCTTCATAAAGCGCGATTTGGAAACATCAGCTACATTTCAAGTCAACATCTTCTCACAATTAGTACACCATAAAAGTAATTAAGATAAACGATGTCATGATGAACTACTTGACATGCACACTTTAGCTTTTCATAATAAACAGCTATTAGAAATGACAGAACTTGTGTTCTAGCATAAAACACATTAGGATGTGAGCTAAACTGACAGCAGGTAAAACATATACCTGGTGCTGTATAGCAGCCCGAGCTCAAATCAGAAGCCTTGGACGACTGAAATGAGGCCTCTCCTACCATACGATCAAGCCCAAAGTCAGTGATCTTCGGCTCAAAATCTTTGTCCAAAAGAATATTGTTAGACTTCAAATTCCGGTGAAGTAATTGAGAGACATAGTCTTTGTGAAGGTAAGCTAGGCCTCGAGCAGTTCCCAAGCTATTTGCCATCGGATTTTCCACTCCATGGTGATGTCCGACCTTAGAAGAGCATCTCCCAAGCTCCCTTTCTCAAGGTATTCATGAATGAGAAGAAGCTCACCTTCTGAGTAGCAAAATCCCAATAACTTGGCTAAGTTTTTGTGCCTGGCCTTCGCCAAAGTCTTAACTTCTGCCTTCAGTGTTCTTAAAGACAAGCTCCCAAAGTTCGCTAGCCTCTTCACTACTACAACTTGTCCATCAGGTAGCTGAACCAGATAAACTTTACCAATGGACTTCCTCCGATGATGTTCTTCTCATCTAAAGCCGTCATCAGTTCATCTCCGGTGACTCTCAACGGGTAAAAGAACACCGATTTCCATCCATTAGTACTTGAACTACGATAAGACAATCGATACACTGTAAAGAATCCTAAAACCAACACCATGAGCCCAACTGCCAAGGCTATCATAATCACTGAAACGAGCAATCTTGTGGCCTGAGATCTTTGGCCGGTTCCCTTCTCCTTGCATGGATTGAGCAATCCAGGCCCACAAAGATCAGGGTTTCCTTGTAAGAATGAAGCTGGCAGACCGGTAACTAGGGATGGAGGAACTGAACCAGATAGCTGGTTAAAGGAGACATTAAACAGCGCGAGTTTCAAGTTCTGCAGCTCTTGAGGGATTTCACCACTGAGATTGTTGCTCGAGAGATCAATGTAGGTCAGCACTGGCAACTGAGCAAGAGAATTGGGGATGTTTCCAGTAAAACTGTTGCCAGCCAAAGATAAAGAGACCAACCTTTTACAGTTCTTAAATTCTGGTATCGAACCGGAGAGGGAATTATGTGAAAGGTTGACGATACTCATCACCGGCGAATCGAAGAAATTCTCAGGCAAACTGCCATAGAAACCGTTAAGAGATGCTGAGAATCTATACATTGTATGAATTCTACCAAAACCTTGAAGGATTTTTCCCGAAAAGTTGTTATTATCAATCTGAACCTGCTCTAAACTAGAAGGAACTGTCACCAACTCAGGAATCTCCCCTGAGAAATGATTTCTCTCAGCTCTAATAAGCCTAATCTTGGGCAATGACCACAACCCAGATGGAAACTCACCTGAAAACCCATTGTTGTGCACTTCAAACCTCTCAAGGCTCAAGCATTGCGCAATAGTCTTAGGCACTGAACCAGTGAAGAAATTCTCATAAAGGCTAATCTCCACAAGAGCTTTCCCATAGCAAACATCGCTTGGAAAAGGTCCCGATAGCTTATTCTGAGACAAATCCAAAGACATCAACTTCCCAAGTCCCAACCCAAATCCAAGAGGTATTGTTCCAGTTAAATTGTTTTGGGAAAGATCAAGAACCTCAATCTGCTCCAAACCCAGAAAGGATGCAGGGATACTACCATAAAAGCCAGAGCTTTGCACATAAAGCCATCTCAATCTACTCAAACTCCCAATCTCACTAGGCAGCACAGAAGCCAGAGAAGGGTTCTGAGACAAATCAAGCAGCACAAGCTCACTCAAATTCTTAAAGAGAGAAGGATGTAGAGTACCTGAGAACATGTTGGTCCCCAAGTTGAGAACTTGGAGGGAGGTGAGTGATCCCAAGGCCAATGGGAGCTGGCCCTCAATGTGATTGCTGCTGAGATCAAGGACAGTGAGTGAAGTGAGCTGAGAGAGTTGGTCAGGGAGAGTCCCCCACAGGAGGTTGGTGCTGAGGTTGAGGTAGATGAGAGAGGTGCATTGGGAGAGGTGGAGGGGGATGGGGTTGTTGAAGAGGTTGTGGGCAAGATTGAGGTGAGCAAGATTTCGGAGCTGGCAGATTGAAGAGGAGATGTCTCCTGAGAGGTTGTGAGACTGGAGGTCTAGAGAGAAGACAGTGGGAGGGGAGAGGTGAGAGCAGGAGATGCCAGTCCAGTTGCAGAGGTGGTGAGTGGTGGGGGACCAGGTGGAGAGAGAGGAGGTGGGGTCAATGATGGAGGATTTGAAGGCTAGGAGAAGGTCTTGGTCTGAGGAAGAAGAAGAAGAAGAAGTGCAAGGGGAAGTGAGAAGAGAGAGGAGGAAGAAGAGGAAGCAGAGGAGGTGAGCGGCCATGAAAACTGAGAGCTGTGGGTTGGTTTGGGTTTGGGTTGAGGGGATGAGCTTATTGAAATATTGGTCAGTGTGGACATGTGAGCAGGGAGTGAGGGGAACGGATATTGTCACCCATCACTTTGACGAAGGCACCCATTAGATTAAGGCATTCACCTAAGTGATCAAGGCATCCATCAAATTTTAAAAATAATCAAATATCCTCTCCTTCTTCTTTCTCCTTCTTCCTCTCTCCGCCTCCCATCTATCTCTCCCCCTCCCTTATCTCTTTCGGTTAGAGTTTATCGAACAGAAACTAATATATACGATTAGAGTTGGCCGAATAAAGATCAGGGACAGGAGAAGGGCGGGCGAGGATGCCGAAAAAGGAGGCGAGGATGAAGGGAAAATTTTAAAAATAATCAAAATATCCTCTCTCTCTTCTTCTTTCTCCTTCTTCTCCTCTCAGCCTCCCAGCTTCCCTACTCTCCACCACCCCCCCCCCCCCCCCCCCCCCCCCCCCCACCCCCCAAGCCCCAAAAAACAAAAATCTCTCTTCGGTTACAGTTTGTCGAACAGAGACTAATCTATACGACTAGAGTTAGCCGAACAAAGATCAAGGATAGGAGAAGGACGGGCGAGGATGTCGAAAAAGGAGACGAGGATGAAGGGAGAGAGAGGGCGGGGAAGCAAACCGAGAGGAGAAGAAAGAAAGAAGGAAAGAAAAGAGACATTTTGGAGTTTTCTTCTAATCTTAAATTTGTTCCAAAAAATAATAATATTCTCATAATTTTCGCTGAGTGTCTTTATCAATTTTATGGGTTGCAGTATCCCTGTCCTGAGAGTGAGAGTATATGTGCAGGGAGTAGAAGAGATTCTGTCAATGCTGAAGCATTTGCCGAGACTTTTATTACATCTGGTTGACTTCTTTGTTCTCTTACAGTGTACAGTTCATAGCTACAATCCTCTTTTCAATTGCTTTTTGGACAAATTTATGACTGATACTGTTTATTTACCTTAAATACTTATGTTCTCTGTAAACTTGCAGAAGTTCATAATCACACACCTCTTTAGATTGCTTTTGCTAGTTGCCTATCTATCACTATTTGCATTTATTGCTTGTTTTATGTCTTCGTTGGAGAGAGCAGTAAGTTCAGTTCTCTGCCAATATTGCTTGTTTTATTTTTCAGTTGCAACAAGTACTCTGAAAATTTACATTTTTACTTTATAAGCTGTTTAGGAACAAACTTAGTCAGTGACATCATTAGCATGAAAAATTACATTTTCACTTTTTCATTCATTCTCATTTTTCACATGTACATTTTTCTTCAACTTGCAGCAAATCAAACATGCCTTTAACATAGAGGTGTGATGGATTTGGGTGAGAATTGGGGAGTTGTTGTTGAAGGGGGCCATTGTCAATAAATAAGAACAGAAGGATCGACATACAATTTATTTTAACCGTAGGTGGTTTTTTACACTGGTAAGAACAAAAGGGTCGACATACAATTTATTTTAACCGTAGGTGGTTTTTTACACTGGGTGATGTACAAATTTAAACGTTAGGGGGATTTTCTTATATCCGAGGTAAATCTTGATCCAAGCTGGCTGGTTGAAATGGAGAAGCGCAACAGGAGTTTTATGTGATCGTAATATTCTGTTATGATTGAAAGGAAGTTTTATCAGACTGCTATTAGACCAGCTTTATTATAAGACACAAAATGTTAGAATATAAAGAGATTTCATGCTCATAAGATGAGTGCAGTAGAGATGCACATGCTTCGTTGGATGTATGACAACGGGAGGAGAGAGAAGGTGAGAAATGAGAATATTCGCACCAAGATAGGCTAAACTTCTATAAAAGAGAAGATGAGGGAAAATCGCCTACGATGATTTGATCATATGTGACGTATACCTATAGATGCGCCGTTCGACGAATAAAGCGTATCAAATTAGGACAAGTTAAAAGAGCGCAAGGGAAACCGAAGAAAATATGAATGAAGATAATATGACAAGATATAGAGGCTAAAGGTCTTAATGAAGGCATATTGCTCGATAGGAATGAATGAAGAAAGCTGATTCATGTGCCCGTTCTGACGTAATTCTCTTCTGGTTCACACAGCCTACCCCAAATACTTGGGACAAATGGCTTACTTCTTGTTTGTTTGTTGTTTAAACTTGATCCCGTTCCTTTCGACATTATTTTTCCAGCAAGCAGTACAATTTAGTCTTGTTTAGTAACTGAAGATGATGTATTATAAAAACAATAATATTAATTAAGATAATAAGTAGCCATTAATAAATATGTAACTAAATACTAAATAATTATAATAAACAAAGTAGGCCCGTGAATTAAAACTGACAGGTCAGAAAAGGACGAAAAAGGGTCCGTCCTTTTTCTCTTGTCTGAGAATTTAAAGCGAAAGAGACAGCAAGGTCCAGGCGTCGACCTTGCCCTTTTTTTTTCTTTTTTTTTTTTTGCTCACTATTTTTTTTTTTTTTTAAACTTTTTAAGTCGCCAATCAATCGCATGGTGGTTGTCCTCATCTGACACTCACACTTGAGAGCCCTGTTTGTTGATTTATTTACGTTACCACTTTGTTATTTATCTCACTTTATTACTTTAAGCGAAATTTATTTCTGACCCCCGGAGAAAAAATTCCCTTCTCAAAGACCCTCCTATTGCTTTTTCTTCTCTCAAAAAACGTCCTAGGTCACGTTATCCTCTTATAATATATTGTGTGTGTGGGACTCACGTACATGTTATAAGAGATTATAAAAGATCCAATCTGTGTATCAATGCTTGATTTGTCCTCTTATTGTATGTGTGTGTGGCTCACATACATTAACCGAACCCAACTTATCCTCGTGCTTTTCCCTTGTTCCTACAAAAAGGCAATTCAGAGTATGGAATATTTTCGTAAGCCATTTGTTGCCATTTTGACGTGGGTCAAAACTTTGTTGATACAAGTTTGAGGTGCATGAAATATGTCTGACATACAGAAAAAGGTGAACAGTTTTGAAACTGTAAAGGTGGACAGTTCCACTTGTAACTCAAATTTATCTCCTTGTAATTGTGATATAGGATTTTTTTTTAAATAAAACTTTAATTGATGTGGGATTTTAAGTCCTAACACAATTTAATGCTTGTATTGTTGGTCTTAGATGTTTAATATGTTTATTTTATGATAAATTAACTAATTTTTCCTTGTTAATATTTAATTAGAAAAATAAAGAAATTTTCTATTTAGTTTTTTTTCAGATTAAGATATTGTTTTTCATATAAATTTTCAAGGTGAAAGAAAGGACTCTCGTTCTTTTCTATTTCTACTGTTAGGTTACTCAATATGTTTTGCTTCAAAATAACGGGATCGACACTGTTCTCATTAATTTGAGAATAATAAATATATTAAAATAAACAGTGAATAATTTTATATGAAAGATAAATATGCTAAATAAAAAATGAATAATTTTATATGAAAAATCAACTTTTGACCAATTTCAAAGAAGCATTCTGATCATTTAATCCCAACTTATCACTCAATGGGATTATGAAATACAGAGCGGGGCTCATTAGACAAAGTTTCGTATTTGAAAGGTTTTTAAACAAACTAAGCAGCAGGGTGTTGTTGATAAGGGCACTCTTCTAAAGGGCTATCAAAACATTTTCCTTATTTTAATTATATTCTAAGACATTAGAAAATTTATGGTAAAAAAAAAACAGTAAGTTAATTTCATTGACTCTAATAATTTACCATAGAACTTTTTCATCTTCCTTTCTTCTTCTCTTTCTCCTCTCCTTCATCTCTTCTTCTCTGACATATTCTTCTCTTCTTTTTTATTTCTTTTTCTTTTCTTTCGTCCACCTTTTTCTTCTCTCTCTAACGTGTTGTTCTCGTGACTTTGCATATCTTTCATGAGTTAATCTTTTTTGAGGTCTTAACTTTTTCTGTTTCCTTTTTGAATTCGTTGATTTCTTGATTTCCTTCCATCACATTCTCGAACTCGATGACTTCTTGAGTTGTCTCTGTTTTTCTCTCTTCATATGTCTTTTGTAACATATCACAAGCATATTTTGTTATTGCACTTCTGATAATATCTAAAGTATCTTCATCAATTCCACAAAATATTAAGAAAAGAGCAAATCTATCTCTTGTCTTTAAATTATCAAAGCGGTCCGTTTCAGTTGACATTAATCTGCTCTAATTTTTTATCATCTCGAAACCTTTTTCAATGATCTCCCAACTGTCTTGAGAGATCAACAATATCTTCATCTTGATACTTAACTCTGGTAGTTATCGTTTGTGAGAGGAGGAACAAAAAGTTACATCAACTTGTTAGCCATCTCCTTTGAAGATCAACTACGAATCGATTGTTGGCAAAGATGATAATTGGCGTAACGTGAGCAAGAATTTTATGGCTCTGATGCCATTATTGATTTTCGATAAAGAAAATATGAGGGAAGATCAATATATGGAGGAAGAAAAATAGTAAGATTATTTTATTGACTTTAATAATTTCTCATACAACTTTCTCGTGCAAAATTGAGCTCCCTTATGTCATATTTATAGAATTACTAATTCTCCAATCTCCTACTCCTAGACAGATTCTAATGATGAGATGCATGCCTAAGAAATTTTAACTTTAATCTTCAAAAAAAAATTCTTAAGAAATAAATATTTTAATTATTGTTCTTGTTTTATAAGCAATATTTTTTACATTATTGACATTATACTAAAACGAACTCGTAGATGAATCTTTTGTGGTGATATTATTAGAAAAGTATGATCTCTCTAATATACCACAAGTATAATCTTATTGTACCATTGGTTCGGCCTCATAGAATTTATCTGTAATGCAGTAAGCATTATTCTACGGGGAAAATATATTTCCCTAATCCTAACTTTAACCCCTCGAGCAACTAATAATTCATTTGATAGTAATTTTTTGTAAATTCCAATAGTTCCTTCTTTTTTTCTTCCCTTGAGAAAAGAGCAGTTCAATCTTTTTAGAATTCATAGGCTGAGACGCTCAGTGTTCTTTCCGTCAATTAACACTTTTTGAATGTCAGCTTTGATTTTAAAGAATCTCAGGACGTGTTTGGCTCTCAAAGAAATTTTCGGACTATTGAGCGTCTATCTTGTCGCTCAACAATCCTACGCAAACTGAAACTTGACAGTTTGTCAGATTTCTCTGTAATTTTCAGCCTCCTGCGGGACGAAATCGACACGTAAGATTTTGCTAAGCCTCACAAACTGTTTTTACTTTTTTTTTTTATTTTATACAATCAAACAAAAAAAAAAGTTAAAATCTGACACAAAACTATCACTGACATGAATTATCAAGGAGAGGCGTCATCATTCAAACAGTCCCTCATTTACTTACAGGAGGCACTATATGAGGTTTATTAAGCATTATTAGTATTCAGGGGTTTTTTCTCGAGAGGTAAAAGTAAAAATCTACATTTGGAAGACATCTCTCAATGGTGTGCAGAACTCAGCCAAACCCAGTTCAACCCTAGAAAAAAATTGTAAGCCCCTTTTGTTTTGGAACCAGGACCACCACCCAGCCAATTAATATTGTAATAGTATGACCCCATAAACAAATATTTAAAATATATAATTCGTACTGATGTTATGTTACAATAAAGTCAAGCTGGGGCAGCCTGTAAACCAAAGTTTGGAAGAGTTGCAAACTAGACTGGAGAAATTTTTTCTGCAATAATATTAACTATAGCCTAGTTGCCACAAGGCCAGGCAAAGTCCTGCTCAAAAGAGCAAACAATAAAGTGGAGCGAGAATGGGGACAAAAGCAACAAAAATAAAATAAAAATAGCTCGATCTGAATCGTTCACTGGCCAACCAGCAGCCAGGAAACTTAATTTCATGAGAGCCCAAGAAAAACAAAATGTTTCCAGAGGAACTGTACGCTGATTAATTAAACAAGGGGGCACCCCAGCCACATAATTAACTTGCCTCTCAATTCCCTCGCTATTCACAGATCCCCTCCTGCAGAAAAAACTCATCAATCCTAGCCAATGATACATACATGAAAGATCGACCAATCTCACTCTCTTTTTTATTTATTTTTTTCCTTTTTTTTTTTTTTTTGGGTTTTGCTTTTTTCCTTTCAGAAACCCACTTCTTTTCCATCAAGTTTTCTTACTATAGAGAAAGAAGGGAAAGCACTCTGCTCGTCTTGACCATATTTCATTTTATGCCGGAGCCAAGCACCAGGGAGCTTCCTTAGCCCAATCTCCACTTCACTTCACTTCAGGGATCTCTCTTGTGCCCATGAGGAACTCAAAGAACAGACAGATTCCAACCTCCAACAATTTACACCTTCCTGATGCACATTCCATCATAAGAGCTAGGCTGGGCCCGAACTCGCATCAACTTTCGGCTCAGCTCTGATATAAGTGAGATTCCTCCCTGTGGGAGATGGCACATTGTTCCCAGATGTTAGGGACGCGTTCTGAGTATTTTTCGTGCCATCAGCAGTGGTCTGAGCAGCAGAACCCTCCCGCTTCCACTGTAAACTTCGAGCTCCAGTTTGATAGGTAAACGAGCTCGAAAAGCACCGGGAAGAACTCCCCTTGAAAATGATGCCCTGCTGAGCCTTGATGCGAAACGGGAGGCCCGTGAAATCCTGGGCCAACCCATCATTGCTGCAGCTTCATGGTGCATAGAACTTTTTCGGACGACCTGCAGCGCAGCTTGCTGGGTTAAGTCACATGGGATAGCACTGAATCAAAGATTATGAATGATCAACATTGCAAGATGTGAAACTATTCATGTTGAAATAAAAAGTTTCCACACAACCGTAAGCCACAAAATTCATTGATGACAGACTAAAAGAGAGGGGGGTAAACTTTTCATAGAGAGCGATAAAACAAAGAAATAAATTAGGTCTGCAATGCTTTCTATTCTTGCAAAGGAGAACCCAAGGGGAAGTAACCAGTAACATTGTATTTGAGTGCATAAATGGTGAGTGAAGGTTTTGTTCTGGCTTGATTATTAGAAGGGAAAAACAACTTCCAGAAGAAGTCCAAGCTTCATCTATTGGCTCTTCAAAGACAGAAATGAGCGGAACTTCTCCGCTCAGCTGGAAGATTGCATTTTATCCACACAGATTAAGTTTAAAACACACCAAGGGGCTATTTTTTTCACGTAAAAAGTTATAAAATGTCGTAATTCGTAAATGACTTACAACCCAATTACAACTACAGTATTTATTTGGACCCTAATTCGTAAAAAGACTTACGCAACTCAATTACTACTCGCTTGCAATCCAATAACCACTCACTTACAACCCACTTTCAGCTAATTTTGTGGTCTTGCAAATTTGAATTATTATTTATATTAATATTATTTTTTTAATATTTAGTTTTTTTAGTATTTATTTGCAATATTTAAATTTTTTAAATCACCAAATAGTTAATTTTGTGGTCAACTTTTCTATTTATGACTTCCACATTACGACAACTAAATACCGTAAAACACAACACATTTTTTCACTTACAACTTTACATTACCAACCAAACACCGTAAAATTATATGCATGTAACTCATTTACAACCGTAAAAGAGTTTACCAATTACGACTTACGAATTACAGCAAACTACGACAACCATACCCTAAATGAAGATATTTTGTGTGTTGTGTTTAGTAGTGTAACGGAACAAAAGAAATTTCTATATCATTAAGTTTAGCTCACTGAATAATCTCTATATAATGGAAAACATAACAGAAAAATAGCATTCAGAATAGAAATTGGCTGAAGATAATTCTACATTATGGAAACCAAGGACGAAAACCAAGGACCTCAGTGATGCATCAATAAAGCCAGTTCGAACTAAAAGAAAATGTGATTAGATACTGCACATGACTTCATCGGATTTAATTATCATTTATCACATAGTCGGGATCTGATTCATATGTATTCTACTTTAAGGGTGTGTTTGGGAGTGCTTGCGCTTATAGATAAGTCCTTTTAGAAAACGACTTATCAAAAAGCGCCTTCAGAAAAGAACTTCTACAGGATTTGATATGCGTGGTAATTTTAAGATTTCAAGTGCTTATCAATAAAAATGAAATAGTTTGTTAGAAATAATTTGGATAAGTATTAACTTAGGAGCGAGAAAGTATAGATAAGATTTATAGGAAAATTTCAGTTAAAGGGTAAATTGCATGAGACTAATCACGTAGTCAACTCCAAGTTTGTTTTCAGGATCTGATTCATACGCAGAGCTTTAAGCTAGGTTGGATCAAGTGTAGCAATAACCTTAAGCTTGGTCGGATCAAATATACCAATAATAATTGTACTAAAAAATCTTTATCAATTCTCTCAGGTTCCACCAACAGGAGTCACGAAATTCAATGTTCATTACTCTATTATCCGGATCAGCAGAGATTATACATATTTAGGCCAGGAAATGTCGTATGCATCACCATGGTTATCATTTAGCCTATAAGGCAAATAATTTTAGAATTTCAATTAGATGTGCAATAGAGTATTTATTGAAATTCTTTTATCTGAAAATTCTTTGCAGTCTTATGTATAAAGGACGAGATAATTTTTAGAACAAGATAAGTT
Organism: Agave tequilana; assembly: GCA_038442645.1. Classification (NCBI taxonomy): domain Eukaryota; kingdom Viridiplantae; phylum Streptophyta; class Magnoliopsida; order Asparagales; family Asparagaceae; genus Agave; species Agave tequilana. The sequence goes on from JAVJIF010018285.1 coordinate 30,323, forward strand.
TCTAAAACTTAGGAAGTAGTTTCTTCTTTAGAAAGTCTCTTTATTACAAAAGAATTCATGCCTTCCTCTTGTAGGAAGAACGGTTTGCAATAAAAAAAACATTGCTCTGTTGAAGAAAGTGATTTGATCTCTCTTTTGCTGTCATTTCTTGTCTTAGGGAGTAAATCCTCCACTTATTTAGAGGTTTACATCTTTGTCTTTCTTTTTATCTGTTCCTCCTTTGATCTATCAATAATAATCTTATCCCAAATCACCAGTGCTCTTTTCAGGCCCATCGCTGCATTGAAAAAGCTATAATCTAATGTCATTCGCTATTATTTTTATTTTGGAATCAAAGCAAGTTGCGAGAATGGATCGCCAACAGAATGATGAGCATTTACAACAAATTCTCCAAAGAATAATGCAATCCAACTCAGGCAAGAACAACTCGTGCACAACAATGATATGTCTAAGACTAGATTAGAAGAACTGAGAGGCACAGCTTTAACTGATCCCTGAGAAAAAATTTGCACTAATTGAACCGCAGCCTTCCCTGTGAATGCCTAACCTAATAACTGCCAGCATCTTCGTTGCTTAAAACCTTCGAACAGGCTGCTGTCTGTGGAAATTGTCATCACTGCTTTCCAAGGAACATCACATGATCATGCCACCTTGATCCTGCCATCAACTGCCTCATCATTGACACCACTTTCATTGATGATGGAGTCAACTGTGTCCCTTGTACAGCTGATGGACAAGGTCTTAACTTCAATTGTGCGCTCATCTTTCAGTATCTCAAACTCGTGTTTTCTCAGATAGATTGTAATTTTCAATCCTCATTAGAACTTCCACTTGTATTTTCCATTTAGTCAAAGTGAGCCTTGAGAGTTCTCACTTAATAGAGAACAAATCTTGTAATTAAGTGTTCATTTGTGAAGTTTATTGTGAAGATATGGAGGCTAAAGATTAAGGCATTTGCTCGATAGGAATGAGTGGAGAAAGATGATCCATGTGCCCGATCCGGCGTAATTCTCTTTTGATTCATGTAGCCTACCCCAAAATACTTGGGACAAATGGCCTAGTTGTTGTTGTTGTTGTTGTATTGTGAAGATGAGTGATTGAACTGAAGTCCTTGTTCAGGGGGAGCAAGGCAGAGTTTTTATAGTCGATTGAAGCCTGATGTAGGAGGTCCTTGAGTGTGAAATGGGCAGGGAGCCAAATCAATTGCTCATTGTGGTGGATAAAACCTGGCATACCATGGATAGACCCCACCACAAATCCCTCTCTATTTATAGATGGATGAAAAGCAAGGGTTTGGCTTTTAGGATTTGGTTTCTCGTCAATCTTCTCTGTCTTCTTCAAAAATCATTGCTTTGAAACCTTAACTTCTTCTTTTCTTGTTGCGTCGTCATGTCATCCTCTTTTCTTTTCATAAGGTGGAGGAAAAAAAAGGAGAGGGAGGATGAGGAAATGATGATCAGGTTCTCTTCTAGGGAATCTAGAAGGTGTGTCGTATTAGTTGCAGTGAAGGGGTTGTTACAGCGCATTAGTTGTTGTGACAGGGTGCCGCCATCGAGAATGACAAGTAGGATTCTTACTCAACTGGATCGGGCGATCTAGTTTCTGGGTTGCTTGATTTTGGGCGAGCAAACTTTGACTTTGGGGTTCAGAACCTCCTTCCTGATGGCATGTACGAGGAAGGAGAGAGAGCTCGCCGGCTGGATGTGATGACGAACCACTCCTCTTTTCAGAGTCTGGAGCTCTCTCACAGAACACCTTGGAGGTGATGTGATATCATCACCTTTTTGCATGTCTTGCCGGAGTATGTTTGGTGTCGTGGGCGTTGCCGTGCCTCCTGAGAGCATTTTGGGCATCCTCATTTTGCTGCCTTGGAGGGATGCGGAGGTGGGACGTATAGGATTGTTTGTTTAGGAGTCGTGACGAGGATGAAGATGAACGATTGCTTCTGATGAATAAGTCTCTGTCCAGAGCCAGGGGACTGTTAATGGTGACAGGACTGAGGAGTTTGGATCTGGATCTTCTATACTTTTTTCAAAATATAAGCACAGAGATGTAATAAAATATCTTGTATTACTCTTATCAAATGTAACCAAATAAATATAATGGAATGGTATTCGGAATGAAATTTTTTGGAATGAAAATAATTTTTGAAATGGAAATATTTTTTAGAATGAAAATGTGTTTAGATCTTGCCTTGCTTGTTTTTACCCTTGACTTTTGGAATTGGTGTAACCATGCCTCTTCATAGTATTGATCTTTTCACTGATATGGTTGGCTGGATATGGAGTGGTTTGGTGAGCTTGCGTTGTAGTTTCTGAGTGGGAGAGATTTCATCAGTGGAACCTGCAAAGTTTTAACCTTCGAGTGGGAGAAATCTAAGCAACGAAGTTGAATTTGTAATCGTCTCCGAGTAAGAGAGATCCCATCAGCAGAGCGGCGAACTTTAGTTGGACTCTAAGTGGAAAATCCCATCAGTGGAGAATGGACTCCGAGTGGGAGAAATCACACAGCAGAAGGTTCGGACTGCCTGTAGGCTAATCGAGAGGAAGCTAGTAGGCTGTGGTGCCTGCGTTGCCATCTCCGAGATAGGGAAATCCCATCAACAGGCCGTGCAAGCTTTGGACTGTGGGGAAAATTCAAACAGTGGAGGAAAGACTCCATGCAAGAAAATCCCCACAACGGAGTATTTCGACTGCTCGTAGGCTAATCGAGGGCAGCCCGCAGGCCGGTGCCTGCGTAAATCCCATCAGCGAGACATGCAAGCTTTGGACAATGGGGGGAATCCCAGTAGTGAATGAAAGACTCTGAGCAAAGAAAATCTCATAGCGGAGAGTTTCGACTGCCCGTAAGCTAATCGAGAGGGAGATCATAGGCTGGTGTCTACGTTGTCGTCTCTAAGTGAGGAAAATCTCATCTGCGACTGCGAGACATGCAAAGCTTTGGACTCCGAGTAAGAGAAATCCAAGCAGCAGAAGTGGGTTCAGAATCTCTTAGTGGGGGAAATTCCAGCAGCAGAGCAGCAAATTTAACAGGACTGCAATGGTTAGGGACAAAAATACAATTTTATTTGATAACTGAAATAAAATACATGGAATATAATCGAAATACAGGGGTCATCATTGATGGAGGCATTGCCATGTCTTTATTGGAGATGAGGAATCACTTAATCGCTTTGTATTGAGTGATCATGTGTTGCAGTTGGGCAGGCGGCGGAGCGTTCGGTTGTCCTGATGCGGAGGCTGCTTTGAGGGTGAGGACATTCTTTAATGAAGCAATGGCAGACGTATGAATATTTCCGGAGGTTCCAGCAGTTGATGTTGTGCCCCTTACTGTCGTGGTAGAAATAATACTCTTCTGCTCCGAAAGTGTAGGATCGTATCGGATTGGTCTTGGGCGCCTGACTCATGGTTGGTCCTTGATAACGTTGAAGACCTCATTGATGGGAGCCTAAGCAGAGTGAAGTACTCTGTCGGCTTGAAGGCTTAGAGCGAACTCGGTGAAAGAACATGAAGTGCCTCTCTTGTAGGTCGATTCGGGTTCCTGGCTCCAGTAGTAGCTTCATATTGTGGCTTTAACTTTTCTCTATCATCGTCGAGTTTAGCAGAGTTGTTGGCAAAGCTCTTCATCGCTTCCTCCAATTGAATGCAGGGTTGAGCTCTAGATAGAATCTCACTCATCCGAGTGACATCGTACTTCAGTAGATACTTGTACAGAGTAAGAAACTTGTAACCCGCTGATGAATGCGAGTGCAGAGACATCCTCACCGCAGTGGGAAACTTTGGCCAGCTGGCTCTGAACCCTGTTTTAAATATCGGCCGAGTCGGCCGAGATATCGTCCGATCTCCTTTTTTCCTGCTGCCGATACGTATGGGAAAATCGTTCGTCATATCGTTTGCAGCAAAAAACGGACGATATTTAAAATATCGGCCGATAAATTGCCCAGCCCGAAATATCGCCCGATATGAAATAACTTATTTATTGCACGACTGCGTACAAATGTACATTATTTTTTTACTGTCTTTATATGCATATTACATCATTTTTATTAGGTTGATAATATCTATGACACTGAACCAGATTTTAGTTATCAATATTTCATTATATATAGTGTCTGACATGAACACCCGATATGCGTGTGTATCCCCGATATCTCCTCCGATATCTGATATGAAAAAAACCCATCTGATACGATCCCGATATCCGATATTTAGAACCTTGGCTCTGAAAGTAACTGATGTAAAGCTTGAGGTTGTCGTCCTGTCTCATTTTGACAGTAAGAAGGTGGTGGTTGTTCCTCTTAGCTTCCCGGTGAGAGGCATAGTGAGGAACGCTTCGATTACCTTCTCAAAATTGTGAAGAGAATGTAGCGGCAGAGAGTAATACCAATCTGAGGCCACGCCTTTCAGACTAGATGAAAAAGTTAGGCACATGAGCAAATCATTGCGAAACTAAACCACCATCTTGTCTTGGAAGTGCCTGAAGTGTTGAACCGGGTCGCTCGTTCCCGAGTAGTAGTCGGAGGTCGGAGTTGCGAACTTCCTCAAAAACTCACTCCAGAATCTCTTCGGAGAGAGTTGGAGACTCTGGCAGTGACTTGATTCGGTCCTCTTCAGAGTTGCAATTTAGCCTCCTCGAATCATCTTTGTATCAACTTGTCCAGGACTCGGATGTCAGGAGATTCTTCGATTCTTCTCCGAGTCTGGCGGTGATAAGCTTCTATTCAGAAATAAGGCAAATCAGCCTCATTGCCAGAGTAGTCTTCGTACAGGGAAATGTTAGTTTGGGCCGCCTCGGATTTGTGGGGCCCATTGGTCCGAGTTTATCTGATTTCAGGCTCGCTTTCTGGCTGTGTCTGCTCTTGGACTCTTTGAAAGGCAGTGATCTGAGCCTGAAGTGGGCCGTTGAGTTGCCTCAATGCCTCATATTCACGGACGACATTCTCGCAGTCGAGGGCGACTTGCTCTCGGTCGCGATCGGATATGTTGCTCCATCTGTTCTTTCATATTGGCGAGCATCTGACAGATCTAACTTTCGTACGTCATCGGTGGGACGCTGACGGTTGCCCCCTGAGGAGAGGAGTCAGTGTTCTCGGTAGCATATTGTCGATCGACGACGGGTGGGGAGACCGTGCCCCCGACGGTGTTGTTGGTCCTGCCTTTCGAAGGGACGCTGTTGTGAGTGATGATTTGCTTTCTCGGAGCCATTGGCGCTAGGGAAAGGCATTTTTGAGGAAGATTTTGGGTTAGATGGGGGAGATCTTGAGTATGGACTTCGCTCTCAATGAAAGTACAAGTTTGTGGTGGATAAAAATCGGCTTACCGTGAATTGAACCCACCACAAGCGATTTGGGCGCTCCCCGGATGGTACCTGTCAGAGCACACAGGAAAAGATACCTTTCAAGTTAAGAGCACCAGTGTGCTACAAGCCTAAGCCCTGGGAGGTGAGAACCAGTAGATGGAATGAAAAGGAAAGACCAACAAAGGACAACTGTTGTGGTAGCGGATGCGCATAGAGAACGTCGGGCGTGGTTAAAAGGGAGGATAGCTAGCTGTGTGGTGGAAGAAAGGACCGTGTGAGGACAACTGCAGACGTGATGATGCGGCGACAGTTCTCTGCCTGGAGTGGTGGTGCGGTGACAGGGAACTGCCTGGAGTGGTAGTGCGGTGACAGAAGAAAACTGCCTGGCGTGGTGGTGTGGTGTGTCAGTGTGTGTTCTAAGGATCAGGAAAGCAACCTCCTATTTGGAGAAGATGAATCATATATACCTAATAAAAATGCCGGCGTGGAGGCAAATTGACGAACTGTTGTAATTGCACGATGTACACGTGCTGAATTTGTTGTAACAGCCGTGATCACTGGTGCAAGTTGGTGGAATTGCATGCCGAGGAACTGCCACTCTACATAACTGTCCGCGCTGAAAAAGGCGTTACATGTTATAAACATAGGGAGGATGAAGCTGCATACTGCCAGCGGAGATCAAGAATGATCTGTTGTTGAAGCTTCTAATTTGGAGTTGGAGTCTTTAGAACGGAGAGGGTCTCGGAGTGGAGGAATGTGGCTTCGGGATGGAAGGATCTTCAGGACGGAGGATGATTCCAGAAAGGTTGGATGTGAAGGTGGTGGAGGCTCCAGGATGACCTCTGCGGGGTTGTGAATTTCTCGAGGGAAGCACTTGGTAGCTTGAATACATGCCATCATCTTGATGTGGATCAAATTTTGACCACTACACCCATCTTTGTGTTGATTCTTATACTCTTAATCTATCTCTTCGCTTATTATCTATAGTGTGAGATTCGATTATGACTTTGCACATTAATTCATATTGCATATCTATTTGGTTGCATTATTTTTAGCAAACCCTACTCACCTCTCCCCCCCTCTCCTTCAGGTTTAGCTCTTGCATTTTCATCATGAGCCTATACCCAGAAAAGTTATTCTATCCACTAACCAACAATCAGGGTTTACTATAGGGCTCGTAGTCTCCAAACAAGGAATTTGGACCAACTAATGAGGGTCGATGTTAGGTTGACAGTTGGACATTAGAACTTGGTCAATTCTTTGTGGAGCTTATTAGCTTACGACCCATTTTTAATAGGAAGCAGCTTGAATTATAGTTACGGTCTTAGAAAAACAGATTAGATGACAGAATGTGAACATAAAAAGCATGAAAGCATGCATGCATCCATTTATTTGTTCAAAAGGGTGCTCATGCATTACAGACAGCAGCTGTATACAAACAAATCTGTGAGGAAAGCTGTGACCTGCAATCTTTAAATATGAAAAAGTTAGGAACTACACAAAGAAGAAAGACGTAGTTTACCTTCAGAGTACGAGACATAAATGATGTGCCACTCAGGGATAATGCAGATTCTGCAGATTCTTTACGTAAGAACTCCACATAAGCTGATCTGTTTCAGTTTTTTTTTTTAAAGGAAAAAACATGAATTAAGCATATATATTTTGATAACTTGTATTGCTAGAAAAGCCATTGTATCGCCTTACCCTTTAGGTTGGCCAGTTGCAGCATCACTCACAATAATTACTTTTAGCACTTCACCAAACTTGTTAAAGTGTCGAGATAGAGAATCTTTGGTGGCAGCAAAATGAACCTTCAATTTGAAAGGTAAGCAATAAGAATTTGCAAAACTTCTGATGTGAAGATACAGAATGACATAAAAAACTTACATTGCTGACAAAAACAGTGCGAGAATCAACATCATCAGAAGGACGGCTTGTAGTGTATGATCCTGGAAATGAAAGAGAATATTATAAAAATAATCATACAAATGCATACCAATACTGATTTCTTCAAATTGATAATGTGATTGACAATGTGATTTCCACAGATATCTACATTATCATAGGTTATATAATCCAATATGTACATACCCGGCATTGATGTTGGCGTCTTCTGGATTTCCTTTTGAACCTCAGCTCGTGCAATTTCCTGTACATAATATGCAGACACGAGTTACCGTTAGAATTAGTAGGATGGAAGGGCAAAAAGAAAACACTGATAGGGTCCTGCACGCTAATCAGCCCTTTCTTTACATGAGAAGCTGGAGAGAAGCTGAAGAGTTTCTTATTGAGGCTTTTCAGGGTGGACGATATAAGCTGAGACAAAGATTAATTATTCCCCTAGGTGTCTTGTCTGAAGATACTCAACAAAGACATTTAACAATAAAACATAACCATCTTTGGCAAGACATGTTTAAGATCTTGTTAGATTTAACGAAATAATCATTTACAATTTCTGAAAGACCATAGGCTGCATTTATACTGTTAACTATTATCATGTGCCTCTTTTAGTAAATTCACACAGAGTTCCGTAAATGCATGAGAGAAAACCGTAGGACTGAGAAGGAAAAGGAGAACTCAATTTTTGTGATGGTGGGGGTTGGGATTGCTGGTGTGTCTCAGAATTTGTCACTGCAGACCATATTCAGATATATGACTAAATATGCTGAACTCAACAATTTTAAGCAAACGAGATGGCATGCAAATCAAGTAGGATATCAATAGAAGCTGCTTGCAGCTCAAATCCTTACAAATCAACTTTTAGAGGAAGATTTTTTTTTTTCAAAGAAAAGGAAAAAAGAAATCCACCATTTAATATTCCTATACATCAAAATTTTAACATAAATTTTTAACATTAAAAAAAGAGCCAAATAGAGTAATTTCTTAATATTAGTCATTTTCTTATCCAATAAAAATGATAGAAAAAGATGACTAGATAAAGCCTTCAAAAATGCTATATTTACACCAACAGTATTAAGGGCCGGTTCTTTCTGAGCTATGTCTTTTTCTTTTTGTTTTTTGAATAAGGGTCATGGTCTGTCCTGGGACCTCCCGTATCCCAACCCCGCACACTTACTAGTGAGAACTTCTATGCTTCTTACTTAATTAAAATGAAAGGCTAAACTTACGTCTTCTGTGATGGCAGTGACATTTTCCTTGGGGAGCCAGGTGCTTGCCTTCCCTGCACTCACATTAGTCTTCTCCACAGTCACACGATTCTTTGCCTCACTCACATCTCTAGGAACTTGGTATTGAGGAGGTTTCCATGTATTTACATTAACTGAGATATTCACGATCTTGCTCGATGCCTTCGCTGTTGCACTTGAAGTTGGGTCCTGACCAATCAACCTTGTATTCCTTACAACTTCATCAGAATCCTGAGCAACACTGTACTGCAAAGTCAGTGATTTCTTGTCTTTATTTGCAGAAGCAGCACTCTGGCAACTATTCAAGCCCTGGTTTCTAACAACACCAAGATCATTGTACCCGTCATTATCCGAAGCAGAATCATCAAGCATAGCTGTACCTCTCTCTAACATCGTCGTGCCCCTAGTGAAATCTCCATCATACTGGTTTCTTTCATAATATTCGGCACGGGTTGACTCTGGAATTTGGTCGGGGTCCTCGTACTCTCCATCTTCCAGCATGGGTTCCACGGACAATTGTTTAATAGGCTCAGGAGCAGCACCATGATTCAGCCTATCAGAAACACTTGCTGCACATCTATCCTGTGTTACATCTTCTGCAGCTTCTGCTGCTGCTTTTAGTGCTGTAGACAGAGCACTAGGTACTCTTGCGACCGATCTTAGCCTCTGGGGTCTCTCATGCAACAAAGAATCCTCCGTGGATGTTGAAACCACAGAGCGAAGTCGCTTTAAAGAAGGCTCAGTTCTAGTGCTCGCCTGTTGCACAGTCCTCACAGCATCGCGGACAGCAAACTGAAGAAGCCGGCGGGATGCTCCAATCACTGGATGGGAAGCTGCATCTCTCTGATTGTAATTTAGGGACATATTAGTTGAAAGATAAATAAATAAGCTGCCACAACTACAGCTAAAGAAGAAGAAGAACGAGAAGGAAATAAAGAAGAACATCATGAAAATGGAAGCTTTGCCAGAAATTTGTGTATAGTTCAAAGAAGCCCACAGATGTTACGGTCCTATGCTTTTATGGTCTTGGTAATTTCCTAGAGCAGGTAGTCAAACTAAAATCACAGATAGAAAATGAATAAAAGATCACCGCTTCTTCACAATACTTGATAAACTCAATGGTACGTAAAAGTCATTGATTAATACAATATAACATGCCTGAGAAGAATATGACACAAACCAATAACCTCAAGGAGACAAATCATAACATGAGAAAAAAATGAACAAAATAACAGGTTAAATCAAATAGTTAGAGATGACAAGAGTTGTTCAGAAAGCTGCTGAAAGAAATTTGATTGCAATAAAAAACGTGGTCACAATCTTCTCCAGGTTGTCTTTAAAGAACAGCTAACAAACTAGAACTCCCAGTTGTTACTGGAACAAGTGACATAAGGGCCAAAAGTCTAGAATACCCTGGCAAATGACAAACATTAAAAAAACCGACATGGTGTAATTCTAAATAGATGCGTACGTAAATGTGTTTAAAAACTCACAAGTGGCACATGACAACTCTAGGCAGCTGCTTAAGAGTGCAGCCTTCAAGCTGCTTTGAATAAAGTGGGTACCTAGGCAGCTAAACAGGAACGACAGGCGCCTAAGTAGCTCTAGGTGCCTAGTCCTAAGTGATTCTAGATGCCACCCTAGGCACCTAGAACTACCTAGCACTTTTTTAAACAGTGCAGTTGATACAGAAGAAATCAACATCTTAATATCTAAATTTCTGGTTCGCTGCATGAATCCTTTTCTCTGTTCAGCACCCGAGGACTTCCTCTTTTACTTCAATTAGCAACTATCATTTCTTTATGTACTGTCTAAATTAAAAAGGAAGAAAGAAAACAAACAGAGAGAAAACTCCTGAGTCCATTCCTAATTGGTGCACACATTGGTCTCCATGTCCAAGGTGTCTCATTTGATTCTCCCTTATCATCATTGGACTGCATTGCACATGTCCAGACATCTCAAACTTCTCTCTTATCAATTGAAGATACCTCAAACTCCTTCAAAAGCATTGTGATAGGTCTATTTGCATATTAGGCCTCAGAGGTTAGAACCTCAAGCATGAAGTCCAGACCAAACCTAGGAATACACCTACCACTTTCAGGCCATTTTCCATTCTACAGCTAAAGGATCAACCTTATGATCCTAATTTGGAAGTTATGATTTGCAAAGCACATGATCCAGATCAAGTTGGGACATCTATGAACATAAGCAACTAGAATATCCCATTCCATATTTAGTTCTATCTGTTTTATTTGCTTATATATATAAACTCAAAGTACAGGCAGAGACTGGGTCTCTAAGCTTCAACAGAAAGCTATAATGTGAAAAACTTGATGAGACCTGGGAGTGCAGTCTTTTGGTACCACTCCACTAGGAGGCATGGTTGCAAAGATTGGGTAATTCCGGTACATATTGGCAATATCATATAAGGTTTGGAGACACCGATAAAGTGATACGATATTAACCCTATAATATCGCCCTATATTACTAATATGGATATTACTAATATGGCCGATATTGCCAACATTGACTGTCCATATTGATGATATTGATACTCAAAAACCACTGGTCAATACTAATACTCATACCAAGATTTTAAACCATTGTTCTAAAAGCAAAATCAGAGTAGTCTGCATTTACAACACCAATAATTTATAGTGAGCATTTCAACAGGAAAAAACCTTAATTTCAAATGCAAAAACCTTGATGTTACTTGAGGGTGCAGTGTTTTGATACCACTCCACTAGTCAGCGAGGATACAAGCTTCTAAGAGCAAAAATCATTTCCTGTCTACAATACCAGCATCTAGTGCTTTTATTTTAGGGTTAATAACTAATACTTCACAAATTCCAATCATGATGTTTCTATTATTTTTTGCGTACCAAGTCCTGATCTCCTCCATTTATAATGATAATAACACCAATGCCTAAGTTAATTTTAGCATTGAAGCATGAAATGCAAGGTTGCTGAGGCACCAAATGCTAAGCCACCAAATAAGCTTATGAATAAACTTATGATGAGTACTTGAGCCTTTTTAACATCATATTTCATGCTCTTTACCCTTGTTCAGTTTGCAATGAATAATATCTGCTTCTAACTGTTCACTGTTTATTTCTTGTTTCAAAGAGAAAAGTAGAATACCAGAGCTCATTGATATGATAGCCGTGCAGTTCAGGACATGATCCTTTTCACCAGGATATCACAACTGTGCCACCGGTTATCATAAAAAGAGAACTAGAGCAAACACAGTACGTATCAGGTTCTGTAGGAACATTCTATTTTTCCTTCACAGTGTGGCTATGCTATGTCTTCCTACAATTTTAAAGCAGATACCCAACGCAAGGTGCAGATATTTTGCACAAGTAAATAAATATTAAAGGCGCATAACCTTTTTCTCTTTATACTTTTCTTTTTGACGCTATAAAGTATAAAAAAGCAATGTTACCACTAGATCTAACAATTACCAAATTGGTACACAAAATGTGTGATGAAGAAATGGAAGCTGGGCCAAGAGTTTGAAGACATACTAAAGGAAGAACATGGTGCCAATACTTTGACATATTAGTACAGAGTAACTTCACCAGATTCAAGAAACCTCAAAGCATAAGCAACATCAAACAATTACTCCATGGTCCCTATTTGACAATATAAAATGCAAGATAAGTGACGCATAAGTTTATCATTCCAGGACATGGCTAAATATGCATGTATATCGCTAATATACCTTCATTGGTTGTCGACCATCTTCCCGGATTCGCTTTTTGCCAATTTGAGGTTTAGGAGAAAGAGATCGTCTAACATTAGGTCTGGTATTGTTTCCCTGCTCTGAATGCAAAATCTTGGTCAGAGTGCTTCTAAGAGGAAATGGATTACTGCCTTCTTGAACCAATCCTTTCCTCTCTCTATTGCGCCTACTTCTAGAAGTTTTAGATAACATTTCCCTCTCGTTTTCTGAATCAGTCTGATCATCTCCAAGCATATACTCCGGCTGTGAATTGTGTCTTCCACAGTTGTCATCCAGAGTGTGATTGCTCTTAGCCACGTCCTCAGTGAGTGATTCTTTTGGTTGTGCATAAAGATGGAAATTTAAAGATAAATGATCCCACAACCTGCAATAAGAAACAAAATGTCATGATCTCCACCTACACTCCAGAAACTGAAGCATCTGAACGTTAAGAGAAAGTTACCAGGATACAAAGGAAACACTATCATCCCCCAAAAATACATTCAATTCCCTCCTTGCCTCCTCTTTGCTTCTTCCATTTCTCAGTAAAACAAGGACATACTCCTGCAATTGTTGAAAGGTAAAAGATAAATGAGTCTCACTCCTATCTATATGGAGAAAAATGAGGAATAGAAATGACTAGAAGGATCCGTGGAAAAAACCATTATTATAACACTATGTCATGACTCCATCGAAGTACAGAGCCAACATATAAAATGTTATAAAAACCAAATAATAAAATAACATTAAAGAGGCCACCAGTACATGATATGGATAGAAGCATGAGCAGTACCAACACAAATTTAATAGGTATGTCTCAAAAAAGAATCAACTATATCTCATCAATTAAAGGTTGACATAATAGGTATTACAGGTAACCTTATTTGCTCCCTAATCCAGCATCAGTTAACCTAGAATAGGATTTCAAAGAACAATGCAAGCTAGAAATGAAAAACTACAAAGTAATAGAAGCGAAATGAAATAAGCCCAAGGACAACCAGAAACTACCCTTTCCTGAAGGCTAATTGCAGAGGCTGTATTTAAGCTGTAACGCCACACCTATGCAGAGGCAGTAGTGCAGCTCATTAAGGTAAGCTACCAGACTGAGGAGATCAAAGTATTTACCCAAGGGCTAGACTGGAGCTATGTTGTTCAAAACTCATACAGCTCAGGTATTATTCGCAGGCTGCACAAATTTAATGAATTCCGTGTGTACGACTATGCATCTATTTCAAATAGTTCACTAACATACACATCTTTTACTACAAATAATGCTCGAACAAATAATACCCTGACGAATAGCCTTGTGACTGGAAGAAGTGAAGTGACCAGAAATCTTGTGACTTGGTGCAAGATTTATTTCCAACTCTGATCTTAGTTACTTTGACTTGCAATGAAAATTAATAGTTGACTATTTTCATTATTATGTTCCTTTCGTAGTAAAACTCAACATTCTTTTGGTTACTATTAACTTAAATTACTGTAGTTATAACAATATTGATTTTTTAGACATTTTTTAACATTTGTTGATTTTTTTGGTTTTGTACTTTTTAGTGGTTTATGAATAATTCTCTAACGTATATGTATCTTAGTTTTTTACGTTCACATGTTTTAATGCCGAAGTTTCATTTGTTTATGAAATGTTAAGATTGCATTATACATGCACACTATCCCTACCATATTTGCCATATGTTGAAATGACTAAGGATTGGATATATGTATTAGTGTAGTGGGTAATTCCTAAGGAATCAATCCAAGCACCAAAATAATAAAGTGGGTATAATCAAATCACAGAAAAGCTAACACAAACACAGGGCATTTACGTGAAAACGCGAAAGTAAAAAAAACCACAGAGAAGGGGAGGAGAATTCCACTATAACAATGATAATTATAATAGGGTTCTCTCAGTGTGCTAGGGTTTCTAGATTCGAATGAACATGATCCCCTGTGAGTTGGAGATCTCTTATTTATACAGGTCATATCAAACAGATAAGCCTAGAAAGTCCTGCTCAATTTGAACACTTAAGTTCCTTATCTTGATAGCGGTTGAGCCGAACACCCTAGTTTGAATCGATATAGGCGAGAGTTCATCTCTATCTGGTGGTTTGCCCTTGGCTGTAGATGAAGACGAATCGCTCCCGAGGGGTAACTGTCCCGTTTGAACGAGGATTGGGCTTAGAGGTGGAGATCTCCTGTAACCGGATTTACCTCTTCTTCTAATTACCCGACCTGCTTGGAATTCAAACTGGATGGAGACTTTGAATTAGGTGTTCTTGAGGTGGCCACGCGTCATGCTTCCCTTTGAGGCTGAACTGACACGTGTCACGATCTCGACCATGTCAAAAAGTGACCGCTACAATTAACAACAAGAACATATATAATACACAGAGTGTATTTTGCCATTTCATCACTCTTAATAAGAATCACAACAATGTCCGAAAAAGGGGCAGCCAAAAGCAAATGGCTAAAACAAAATCGTTAAATTGAAGTCTACACTTCAATGCACAAAGTTCAAAAGTGTAAGCTTCATACCAAATAGAGCAAGCTTCACACTTAATAGTGTAAGCTTCATAGATTAGCTTCATAGATTAGAGCTTTATCTTATAGGCTATGTAGCAAATGTCATTGCTATGCTGGATGAGTTTCACAGCTAGCTTTCTAAAACATCGGTGATATCTTTAGGGCCTAGTAACCTGAGATTTATAAGTCTATTTGTTGGCATATCTAACATATCAAAAAGATGCCTCTCATTAAATGCAATCTAAATCGTACGCGTAACTAGACTCAGAAATCTCAAGTTATTAGGTCTTAAATATATGACTAGTATTGAGTTAAAAAAAATTAAATTAAATTCTGATTAGATGACTTGCTTAGACTTCATATGATAAATCAAACACCCTTTACTGAACTACAAACTCTAATTGCGTAGAAGAAATGTTTGAAATATCACCTGATTCTGATAGGCATCGCTAGTGTTGAATCAAGATTTGGCCTATCCAAAAAATATTGACCCGGTACCAAAACTGATATCAACTGATACTGCAAAATATTTTGTTTTAGTTTGGTTTTTTCCCCAAAATTCCAGAATAAAGAAGATGCATTTCAGTAGATTCTCCTGTCTCATGATCCGACAACCCCCACCATGTGCGACGAACTCGTGCACATCTAATCATGTGAATCTAGATGCTCTTTCAGTGTTTATTACCCTTTGTCTCTCAAAAATTGTGACTACAGTAAATTAAAGATGTAATCCTAAGCTTCTCAAATTATTAATCAACCCAGTGCCAATGCTATTAATCCATTCAACTCAGAAAAAAAAAAAGAACGAGGGATTTGCTAAAAGAATATTCAAAATTAAAAGAGTAGATTTGTTGAAATCTAACTTTTATTGATACACTCAACAACCCATGCCAATTTATTTGAACGTTTCCACTCAATGTCTCAAAAGAGAGTAAGAGCGTTGGCTGCACTTAAAAAGATGGCCATGGCACTATTTGGATCCTTCAAGATGTAGTGTGGTGAGAAAAATGGGATCCTTTCCAAGGAGGAGATACACTACAGCTCATGAAAAACATATCAAATGCCTAAGTTTTGCTATGAATTTTTATGTCGTGTAGCCCCTCACTATCAAGGCAATGCCACATTATTCAAGTAATGCCTAAGTTTGTAAAAACAATCTTTTAACTTATACTAATACCGATTCAAACCTTGTTCAAAAGATTCATAACTAACAGATGTGTTAGTCTCGATGCATGTTAACCAAGAAAATGTTGATGAAATTGGGTACTATGCCAGTAAGTAAAGAAAATGTTAATGAAATTAGGTACACAATGAACATATGAATCAGCCAAGAGAAAATTGCATAATGAAAGGTAATTATGTGGTTGATTAAATTTATTAAGATGAGTTTTCGGAAACATTAGTAACAAGTAATTTGCACATGAGCAAAAAATCAAATTTGATACAAGCAACTCTTACAAGGCTTCATGAGATCAACCAAATAGTCACTGATGCACATTCATAATGTAAAGAACCTTAATATTTTTGCATGTTTAGAAATATTATAATAGAAGTTCTACAGTATATATTGGTTTAGCAGTAAGTACAAGAAATTTGAAGAACCTCCTAACCTATACACATAGATGGTAGGCTAAACGGACACGTTATCTAAATTTTCAAACAAATTAATGCAGATCCAAAGTTCCCATGCAGCACCCCCCCCCCCAACCACCACCACAAAAAAAGATTGATAATAAATCCATAACCTGACTAGTCCCCAAATCCTTTTAAGTTGTTCGGTAGTAGACCAATATTACAAGTTCACTACCATCAGTTGTTCGGTAGTAGACCAATATTACAAGTTCACTACCATCAGCATTCATATCAGTACAACAACAAATACTCTTGTACTATTTCTTTCAGGCTGGCATATGAATCCTTTTCCTATGATAAGTTCTATCAAAAAGAAAAGTCTCATAAATTCCACATCAACATTTGAAGTTAAATCATTCAAACTGAGATATTATCCTCATCTTCCCTAACTCTCTATTGAGAACCTAATCATTATGTTGAAATAGACCAATCACTTGCCCAAATCAACTTCGAGACCATAAGTGAGTAATTAAATAAAGATGGATGGGTGAAAGAATGAAAGGACTGACCGTAAATAAACTACAAGCCAGGTTGGCGGGTCTCTTTGTAGCTCCTATCCGGGCTTTCATGTAGGCTAAAACAAGGAACAAGCTAGATTTGTTATGAGCTCAAGAGGAGAAAAGGGAGAGGAGAGGAAATGAAAAAAAAAATGCAGAAGAAAAGAGGTGAAAGAAATCAACCTTCAATACTGGATTTACAAAGAATAAAATGCCACTTCTTTCCACCTTATTCTTCACTCGATCAGACCTCTTCTTCAGGGACATAAAATATCTATAAATATTGTAAAAGGAAAAAAGGCAAGAAAAACTAGAAATTGTTGTTACCCATGCCTAACCTTAAATCCCAATGCAATAAATAAGTAAAATAACTTAATACTGTCTTCTCACCATATATATATATATATATATATATATATATATATATATATATATATATATATATATATATATATATAAAATTAGAAGCCAATGAAAACAATTTTTTTCAATCTTCATACAATAAGTAAATAAAATATAGATTGCTATCCAGAAAGTACAGCAAGCAAATAAAAAAATTGGGATGAAGGGCACATGGACAGGTTCAAAGAAATCCATCAATGAGAAGAAGATAAACAGAAGTAAAAAAGAAAAGAAAATGGAAGAGAGATACAGATCCTCAGAAGAACTCAATTTCTTTTTATACTCACGAAGGGACGAAGGGCAAATCGAAATTTTCATCTGCGTCTCAGCAATGATCTTACACAGCAAATATAGGCCGGAATACTAGTCCTGTGCAGTGTAACTTATAATGAGGGCACATTTGGTTTCACAAAATTGCAATAGCATGTGGATTTATTATTCATGAAATTGAGAATCAATGTAATGAAAATCCAGTTAATATCGCAGTATTTCTTGCAATGGTCTACTGAATTTAGATCCCTTTTGTTTGATTGAATAAATTTGAAATTCCTGAATTGTACTTAATGTTGCTTTACATAGTTATAGATGTAGGTACAATTACATTGTACTTAATGCTGATTTATATAGTTATACATGTAGATATAATTGTGAGCATTGTCCATGTTGAAGTTACCACCGCCCTTCCAACTCTACAACAATCTGCAATTTATTCACCTCGGAAGTGAATCACCAACTCTGCCCTTTTAAGAAAGGTTGTGAATTGAATTCCACATGCATTTGAGTTCCTCAATTACCAGAAAGGAAAGATGCTTGGAATTGAGATTCATGGAATTGTGTGCAAACAAATTGACCCCCTAAAGAAAATAAACATACAGAAAAATGTGACCCTTATCCCGTTATAGCCCTAACAAGTATTGAGGTAAACAAACTCTTTTTGTGTATACATCTCATTTAATTGAAGTCCCTCATCAAGGCACATCAAAATCCTAAGTTATAAGCCCCAATCCGACTTCTAAATCGCAAGCTATAACCCTTCAGACTACAGCAACTATAACTATGGAAATAGATAAGTTACTAAGCCAAAAACTTGATTGTCTTGAACAATCGCTGAGCCTGAATTGGGTTCCTACGGAACTCACACCAAACTAAGACTTATAATAAATCCAAAACTAATTGATTGATTCAATGAGAGTAAAGCAAAGGGATCACAACAACACTCACTTCCAAAAACCATGAACTAATCTCAAAATCTACCTGACCTAGAAGTGAAAACAAAGGTTTGAAATCTCGGTATCAATATATGAATCAGTCGCAGGTTTTGGTACCAAAATCAGCAATATTAGACATTATCGGACGTTTCATCTCAACAATATCGGTATTCCTCGGTCGTACTAGCAATATCAGTATCACGAGTACATATCAGGTACCAAGCAATATTTCAAAACTTGAAAACGTAAACAAATAAAATAGGTTGGAATATGGATTTTAGTTGTCGTTAATAGATAGTAGCATATTACAAATTTAAATATCATGTGATCATTTGTCAAAACATTTAGTACGAGTCCATAATATCATGGGATGTTATCACTATGAAAGAATATTCCACAAGCATTACTGAGCTAATTTAGTACTAATCCTCTACTATTATCTCGTTGCAGATTCTTACTTAAGATGAAATACCTTGTCTAAGAAACCATAGTAAAATCCTTTTAGAACTTCCATGGCAGTGCATTAATTGCTCTCTTTTTTTAGGCAGGATGCCAGGATCTTGCTAGTGGTGCACACAACTCAAATATCTTGAGATCACATTATTGCATTACATTGAGATTTCTTCTAATTTGATCATTATATTTCAACTTATGATGTTTACTATTCAGCCAAGAAGAACTTTAGCTACTACAATTCGGTTAGCACAGCTTAATCATGCTTTTATTATATTTCAGCATATTTAGGTTGACTAGGGCATTCTTTTTTCTTGTTGGGAGTTTGCGTTTCCCCCCTTGTGTGGTGGGGGTCATTATTTTATTGATGCAAGTCAAGTCTCTATTGACAATTAATTTTGAACATTTTTTTCCTTCTGTGTCTACATGGATTTCAGAGAAAACTGGAATTGATGAAGGATGAACCAGACTATATTTTTTAGATAATTCAAAATTGTCCTTGTTGTTGGATCATTAAAACAAGAATTGACTATTTTGGAATGACCACCATAAGCAAATAAGTGAGGTAGTAGGGGATACTGTAATCAATTGGAGGACTGGATTATTATGTGCATCCCAAAGACTCCTCATAAGTCAGAAGTCGGAAGAGGCTTCTGTTTCTTATTGTTGCTTGCAAGACTACTCAGAACCTGAATGCTAAAAGGTTACTGATGGGCCAC
Source organism: Agave tequilana (assembly GCA_038442645.1). Lineage (NCBI taxonomy): Eukaryota > Viridiplantae > Streptophyta > Magnoliopsida > Asparagales > Asparagaceae > Agave > Agave tequilana. Next base: position 49,922 of record JAVJIF010018285.1, read on the forward strand.
GCACTCCAAGGGTTTGTTTCAGGCATCCAATAAATCACATCTTCTCATTGCATCTTCAATGCATTTGACCAATTACACCTCCTCATCCAATAGATAAGGATGAGTATTGAAGATTTTACAACGCTACAAGTATCAAAATCGTTAGATAGCCACTAACTCAAGATGCATCAACGGTTGGTCCAAGGAAGAAAAGTGCTAATATGTATAAATTTATGATATACTTTTCTACTTCATAACTTCCATCCTATTTATGCTAGTTAAACTAAAATCGTACATCAACCTAAGGCTATATCCACTGGAAGTGTATTCTAGTGTCTTGTGTAAAGCATCATAAACGTCCAAATAATTTTGGTTTTAAAAAAAATCCCAAAAAAACAACATTTGATGGTATGTCCAATCTATTCAATCATAAATCTGCACCCAAGTGACAAGGACCAATCTTGAAAATTTTAAAATACTCGAGTTTCTGAGCTATTGTGTAACTCAACTGAACTTATTATGCTCCAACAAAGGAATAAAAAAACACTAAAACAATTCGATTTATGAATTATGTTTCTACTCCCTGGCATTCATCTAGAAGCCCAATTCTGTCATTCTACCATCTTATGTTAATGAATACCATATGCACTGACAACAGCTTCAAATATTTTCCCTGGACCAATCTAAACATTCATAATGGCACTTACCAGATAAATTTCAACTCCAGACAGATACTCATAAGAGCACTACTCCAGACAGATATTCATAAGAGCACTTCCCAGCTACATTCCACTCTTTACAGCACTTCCAGATGTCCATTTTTAATTGACAAGAGATGCATTGAAAAAATTACCACACTGCAGTACACAAATCATCATATGAAATTCCTAACTAGAAAATACGCAATATATATACACTGGTTTAAGACCCTCTTATTTCTACTTCGTCACTATCATCTAGAGTTCTAAGCTAACACATAATTAATTTAATGTAAAGAGCATCAACAAATTAACAATAACAGCTCTAAATTGGAATAAATTTTAATGATTTCCCACAAGAATAATAAGCAATCCATATCGCTGGACACCCATGAGAATCTCATGTACGGTCACGCTCAATGAGCAAGAACAAAAAGTGTTATAGCTTATAGTCCTTACAAGTACCAAGCTTAGTACATAGGTTCAGTATCCCAAAAACCTAGAAGAACTCATCAAAGCTAGAACAAATACTTAATGATTATGACCCGTCCTATTCGCCCCACTGCGTTCCCATGCAATTTCAAGCAGCCAGATCACAATCAATTTCAGTCTCACTTCACAACACTACAGGCCCTCAGGCTAAACATCTCCCATTCAACTGGAAGCATCACACACACAAAAAAAAAAAACAATAATAAGGACTCATGTTCAAAATCACAATTACCATATCACGACCAAATTTTACAACCAGGAACTGGAACCGATCAAATCAACAGCGTCAAAACAACGACAAAATGGAAACTTTTCACAAAGAGAGAGAAGGGTACCACGAGGGTATCGTCGGTGTAATCTCCCATGACCTCCTTCAATCTGTCCATCACCCTCCCCCTCAGCCTCGAGGTGCCCTCGCTGCCGAAATTGATCTTAAACGTCCGATCATCCCCGGCTCGATCCGTCCCGTCCATGTCCCCGACTGGAAGACAAACCGCTCGAAACCCTAATTAGGGCTTTTCGGGGGTATTTCTGGAGAGAATTGGGAACTAGAAGAGGAGAGATGAGGAACCCTAATTTTGGATCCTTTTTATTATATGTCTGTACCTCACCAAATAACAAAGGGGTAAAGATTTCTTCTCTTCGAAGTAAAATCTCTGGGAAATCCCGCGTCCGTGTTGGATTGTTTTTGTGCGAAAAGAAGTACTGGTATAAGGTGGGTGTATTGACGGTATTACCCTGCACTTAATTGACAATATTGAAATTTTTTTTTTTTTTTTTGCCTTTTCTTTTCCTCTTTCTTCTTGTTTTTTGGAAATAGAAGTTATGGGTGCGTTTCTTTCTCATAATTAGCCCGATATGTGATAAAACACAAATGTATAAAAAACATTTATAATATTTACCGTTGTGTAAAAGAGAAAAAAGAAAAGGAAAAGAATTTTTCTTATTTTCCTTTTCCGCTGTTTGGATGGATAGGGAAGTGAGCAATTATATTTTCCCATTTCCTTACTTCTGCTCACTTCCTTACAACCAAACACCCCCAAAATGTAATTGCAGGTTTGCAGCCTGTTTGCAACCTTAACAGTTAACTTTGTGGTAATGCAAATCACACTTACAGCTCATTTACAGCACAAATAGTGAATTTTCTGGTCATGCAAGTCTATATTGCAGCGCGTTAATTGTAATTAGATTAATATTTTTTAGTATTAGATTAATTTTTTTAATTATGATAAATTTTTTATTAACAGAATAAATTAATTATTAGATTTAAATTATATTAATTCTTAATAATTTTTATTATTAGATTTTTTGTATTAGTAGATTAGTAATATTAATGTGAAATTCATAATTGGGATCAAATATTTTTTAACTATTGAATTTAATATTATTTAATATTAGATTTACTATTAATATTTTAGTAATTTAATATTATTATTATTTTATTATATTAATATTTTAATATTTTTAATATTTAATACTTTTTTGTTTATTTTAAATATTTAAATTATTTAATATTTGCAATTTTTAATGTTTACTTTTTTACTATTTTTAATATTTAATATGTTTAGATCACTGCACAGTTAGTTTTGGGGTCAACTTTTTCATTTATGACCTACACATTACCAACCAAATATCGTAAAACACAATATATTTTCCCACTAACAATTTCACATTACCAATTAAACGTTGTAAAACTTACGTAAAACTCATTTACAACTGTAAAAAAAATTACCACTTAGAATTTCACTTACTACATTCAAACAGGCACATAGTTTGACATTTGATTGATTGTTAAAAAATTTTGCTTGTTTTATTAAATTAAATAAAATGTAATTTGACGCATCTACGTTTTAAACTCAGCTTAAAAAGAAAGATGAAAGAAGGGGAAAAAATTAATCTTTATACCCTTGTTTTGAACTCTTTTTGACAAGTTCTTTTAGATTTCCATGAGAAGAAATATTTTAATATAGTCTTTGAAAAATTGTTGATATTACTTTTTTTTCTAAACTTTTAGTTTTAATTGTAATTTAATCATATTTCTCTGTGATAAATTTACTTAGGCTCAAATAGACATAGAAGTTGTCTTATCATTTTGATATTAGATATTCTTTCGTTGATACGTACACAAGTAAACAAGTAGGTGATCAAGGTATAAAATTTGACAATTATATAGTGGTATTTTACGTCTATTTTTTAAGTATTTTATTCTTAACACGATTGTTTAGCTATTTAACATTCACATTGTATTTACTGCGTTTAAAATCCTACTCTGAGAATCCTTTTAATTAAAAGGTCTGAACAGAAAGGATGATGTTGCTTGGTTCATTTTACTAATAAATCCTCAAAGCCAGTAAATTTTGGTCACGTTGTGAATTGGGAGAATAATAAGGGTGTTAGCGGATATTAGATATTGGATGGTGGGTTATTGTGATTTGGCCCACTACCCATATCCTAGTCTGAAACTTATATAGATTTATCTCACTAATAAATGATTATGCTTTGAGTTAATTTGCTAACATGATATCAGAACGATAATAATCCTAACCCTTCTCACCACCATCTTCTCTTCTCCTTTCTCGTTCTCTTCACAAATCCGATCACTGGCCCTGCCTTGAGCCCCCTCTACCCCTCCCTGAGCCCAACGGCTCATACTGCTTGTGAGATGATGTGATTGAAGAATCTATTGATGGAGTTTAGTTTTAAACAGCTTACACCTACGCATATGCATTGTGATAATCAGTCAATAATCTATATTGCACAGAATCTTGTGTTTCATAAAAAGACTGAGCACATTGAGATTGACTGTCGTTTGGCCAGAGATGCTTGGATCAAGAAAGTGATTTCTCTCCCGTTCACATCATCCTCAAAGCAATTGACAAATTTTCTTACCAGAACGACTTCCTGACAGGTGTTTTTTAATTTATGTAGCAAGTTGGGCATGATAGATACATATACTCCATCTTGACGGGGGAGTGTTAGTGGATATTAGATATTGGATAGTGGGTTATTGAGCCTTGACCCATTACCCATCTCATACTCTGTAACCGATATAAATTGATCTATCACTAATGAATGATTGTGCTTGGGGTTAATTTACTAACAAAGATAATGTTCTATCCTTGGGACGGCATAGTACATGTCTTAAAGATAGGATTTTGGAATGTTCCTCCTAAAAGCCTCCAAATTTCCTTTTCTTAGTTTCTTCTTTGTGACTTTCACAGATGAAGAAGATTTCTAAACATCGAGATGCATTGACAAGCTTATAAATATTACTTGAATAACGCTTTTCGAGCTCAAATTGAGTAACTCAAATCTAACTCTAGAGTGAGAATTATATACGAGCCCACGTGTCCTAGAGTTTTGAGTTAGACTTGAGTTAAAAATCTTGAGTTAGAATAACAATATTCAAATTATTAGCAAATGGTGAGAACTTTAGTCCAGGACTTTGGTCTAGAATAGCTGTGAAATGACAAATGATCCTAGGTTGGAGCGTATAGATAAAATTCCAGAAAAACCTAGAAAAATGGGAACGATATCCCCAATGAGTTTTGACTAAATCCAAATGATTTGGAAGTTTTCATGATTTAGAATTTTAATCATGAGAAAGATGAGAACGATAAGAGCTAGAAAAATCTCAAATACACACACATACATGCAGACACACAAATACATGAGAGGAAGCGTATTGTGAGGTTGAAATGAGAGAGCTCGGTCAATCAAGCATCTCACATTGGGAATCCGTATCCGTACATGATTTGGCAAAGAGTCGAGGTATCCATGCCTCAAATCCGAACAACATCCTCCCATGTATTTTGGGTTTGGATGTGTGGCTGTGCATGCAAAGTGTATGTGTAGTGCTGTTACACTATCTACTGGGATCATGCCATATCAAGAGTTTGGAATTAGCAGATGCATGAGAAAAAAAAACATGTGCAGTTATGCACACCAAAAACTATCGAGCAACATATATGGAAGCATCAAGATCATTGATATATGCAAACTCCAGATATAAAACTGAAAACAAAAGCAAATGTTTACAACAATGACAGGAATAACTTGATATCATGTCAAGGTAACACAATAGATGATACATCAGAGTAGATACCATGACTGGCCTAATTTGAAGAATCTGCATGTTCTGTTCTGAGATAGTTATGTGTTCTTCCTTTTACTTAATGGAGCAATTTTAAAATGCCTATGTGAGGTTGATAGATAAGCAGACAATGGATATGCATGGTTATTTTAAGAGCAGTCCAGCATAAAACATACAGTATCAGTAGAAGAAAGAAAATTTAGGTGGAATTATGTCAAGCTAATGAGATTAAGAAAGGAAATACAGCTTTAAGTGCTGCACCACAGCGATTCCCCCTCGGCACTGGCATAAGAAATCTTTAGATAACAGCAACAGATGTTGCCCAACTGCTTTGCGAATATGAAAAACCCACCAATTTGCAAGGTTATGATCATCATAACCTCCCCAATTACTAATATTTCAGAATGTGAACAGTCTGCCATCTGCTAGCGGTTTCATGCTGTCTTTGATTTTCAGTTACCGATTTTATACAATGAATCGTGTTTTTGCAAAAATATAATATCATAAATCACGATATCTTAAAACCATGGTTTAAAATTTCGGTACTCGTATCGGCCGATTGATTTTAGTATCAATATCAGCAATATCGACTATCAATATCGACAATATCGGCCTGATATTGGCCGATATTATAGGCCCTAATATTATATAGAAAACTCAAAACCCAATAAGATATTGCCGATATATACCGGAATCGGCTTGTATTTGCTTGTATTGTTATACTCCTGGTATCACGCTACTTGACTTGTCACTTGCATGACTCCTATATCACGTCACAAGACTCCTGTTACGCAGACACGGAGGAATGATGTGTGGTGCTAAGTGTCACACGGAACAAAGTGTCACGCCACACACACGGCGAGGGCCACCTCTTGATATCCGTGGGGGTCACCTCTAAGTTCCACAACCGCGTCCTCCATACTCTTAATATAAATACTCTTACTCAATATTTTTGTTATCCGACATGCACATGGTACATGAAGTTAAGTGCTACACAGAGCAAAGTGTCACACTACACACGTGGTGGGGGCCACTCTTGGTATCCGTGGGGTCCACTTTTAGGTTTCAAAACTGCGTTACTAGTACACCAGCCCTCCAGACCGAACGCTCGACACACGATGCACTTATATCCTAACAATAATATGTCAGGAGCGTGGGTTATTCGGTCACTCTCCCGTTCGAACAATGGTACCTGCATATCAGAATTCGGATGAGTTCTACTGAAAGTATGGGCTCCAGTATGAACTGTCAGTGGTGTGAGACACTGGTAGGAAATGGCTAAAATAACAAACGATACTAATTGTTATTATTGCTATTACTATTATTATTACTACTATTATTAATAATATAATATTACCTTGTCGCCATTTGTGTAATTCTAATCTTGTGTTACTGTAATTAATTGTTACTGTAATTAATTCTTATTATTCTTGTTTACTGAACTATACTTGTATAACTGAATCCTGACATGTTACCTTGCACCAGATATAACTTAATTACCAAACAATAATAATCTCAGGAGCGGGTGTTATTGAGTCACTTCCTCGTCCGGATAATGATATCCGTGTATCAAAATTCGGATGTGTTCTACTGAATTGCGGACTCCAGTATGACCAGTCGTATGGGACACTGGAAGGAAATAATTTAGATAACATACGATATTGGTATTACTATTGTTTTATTTTATCATGCCCACCACTTGTATGTTAATTCTGTACTACAATAATTATTCTTGATATTCTTGTTACTGGACTGTACCTGCCCCACTCTTGTTTATGTTGTTTTCTTATTCTGTTATTTTGAGGACAACTTAGGTTGTATACACTTAGATGATGATGACATGAGATATATATGAGAGTTTTCTTATTTGAATTATTCTCTTGGCGTACTAATCTCATGAACCGTCTGCTGAGATTGTACATCTGGTTTTGCCACAGCTACATCAACACATTAATTGTTGCCTCATTACATGCTTATGTGTGTATGCTCACGTTACGATTTTCGATACATGCTTTTCTGATTCAGGTTTATCGATACACGTGTGTTTGCCTATGCACGTCACTTGGCATCATTTTACGTACTCGTTGGACTGCTTTATGATAACCCCTAGACATGCATGTCCAGATCTCGGAGCTTGGACCGTGGTGGTTCCTTCTGTGAAAATTAGAGTGGCACAACAGAAGTGTAGTGGGTTAGCGGCAGATCGTCTGTAGCTCTTTTCTTTCGGCTTCCTCCTGCTCGGCTCTCGAGATACTCTTTTATTGCTCGTAAGCTTTCACCAGCTTTTGTAACTTATAAATCACTTTGTAAATCATAATTTTGCGCCTCTTGGTGATGTAATATTCATGTAATATTGGATCACGTCCTGCGATAACAGTATACTTGTACTATATTATTGGAATATCATTACTAATGTGCTTCCGTACTCTGATTCTTACCTGCACTGATACTTAGCGTATATATGTGAGACTATTTTTGCCCTGTGTATATACATCACAGTAACGTCTTCGTACCTAAGTTTCTTTCTCTGTCTAAGGATTATTTTCTCTGCCCAAAGATTTTCTAATGATGATAAACTCTCTTTATAAAGGATCTATTCCCTGCTCTCAAGAACATAACTCAATCATCTTCCTCTACCTCTGAAATTTCTGGAGGAAACAAAACCGAGCTGTTCGAGGGCCTGTGCATTGCTGGTGCACGCTTGCAGGGCCAGCGATCGTTAAATCCTGGAGGATAGGCCGTCATCACACTGCTGCGCCGAGATACTCTCTCAGAGGGGCGCGATCTACTCTTAAGGACAGTGCTCTGCACGCCTCGATCAAAATAGAGAAGTTCCTTCCTTCTTGAAGGTTTAATTTAAATAGCTTAGCAGTATTTCGTACATTATTTTACAACAATTTTAAGAGTAAATATAGATACTGCTATAGTTGCTGCTACTAATGTTAAGTCTCTGCCTGACATCGCTAGGATTGAACCATTTAATGGAACCACTATAAAAGATGGAAAGAAAAAGTTGTGTCCACACTTGATGTAACTTGTTATGCGTTTGCTATAACTGATCCTAAACCAAAGAAAGAAAAGGAATTGCAAAACTGGAAAAAAAGTCAAGAAAAACTGTAGACACATCATTCTCAGCGCACTTAGTAATACACTGTTTGATGTTTACTGTCCTTATAAAACTGCAACTGAAATTTGAAAAAATCTTAATAACAAATACATTCTTGAAGATGCTGGAACTCAAAAATTTGCTATTGGAAAATTTCTGAATTATGTCATGTCTGATGAAAAATATATTTTCTTTCAAATTCATGAATACTATGTTCTAATTGATGATCTTAAAAATGAAAATATCACCCTACCAGAAGCCTTTGTTGCTAGAGCCCTAATTGAAAAACTACCCGACCCCTGGAAAGATTATAAGAAAGAACTGAAGCATAAAAGAAAACAAATGAACCTTGAAGATGTAATAATTCATATCAGAATTGAAGAGAAAAATTGTAACACCCCGCTCCCGGAATACGTACTTAGTTACGTATTCAGATTTCTCGATCGTATTTTTTGATTTACTTCCTGTGTTTGTTTTGTATTATGAATTATTAGTGTGATTGTTTTGTCTTGGATTTGGATTCGTGGACTCGGAATCAGCCTTAGTCTGAACCGAAGGCCCGATCCCGGAGTATTGCTTGGTTTGGGCATTCTGGTATTCCAGTTTGACCAATTTCAGTTTTAAACATCATTTTCTAATATTCTAAATTTTATATGATTTTCTGGAATTTTCTTGGATTAAGTTGAAAATCTTCAAAACCGGTGTCGGCCAGTACCGTTGACCGATTCCCGGATTTTTAATTTACAAACAGATTGGAATTTCTAGAAGAGCCTTTAGACATTATCTCTTAGAATTACTTTTCTTACCTAAATACTTTTTCTGAGGATTTTATGAATTTATGAAAATTCCACCGGAGTCGGTATCGGCCAGTATCGCTGATTGATTCCGGGATTTTTAGTTTTAAAACTATAAAGTATTTCTTAAAACGGATTTCACCGTAAGTCTTAGAATTATATTCTTGATTTTTGATAATTATTTCGGGTCGTTCCGAGATACTTGATTTCGGGACGATTCCGGTATTTTCCCGAAAGATTTCCGCAACCGAATCCCGGGAATCCGCCACTTTCATTATTTTCATTTTCTCTTCCAAGAGAATTTCTTTTTCTTTTTCCATTTTCTTTCTTTCCTTTTCCTTCCACCACAAGCTACAAGTTTCTCCAAACTTCTACAAGCTTCCTTTTCCTTCCACCCTAAGTTTCTCCAAGCTTCCAACATAAGCTTCTCCAAGCTTCTCCAACACTCCACCAAAATATCTCCACCTCACCCTTCTCCATGGCAGGCCATGATTGGTCAAGAGAAACACCTCACCCCCTTCCACTTTGCAAATAAGCCCCTCTCTTTTCCATTTTTACATCACCTTCATAATTCCAAATCCTATAAATACCTTTCCTTCTCCATTCCACTTCATTATTCTCTTCACCACTTCACCAAAGCCTTCACCATCACCAACTCCTCCTTCATCTCCACCACCACAACCACCACTACAACTTCTCCAACCCTTTACCTTCATCTTCTTCCTCCTCCATCTCCATGGAAACCACCACAAACTCCAAAACTCCACCAAAGTCTCCACCACCTCCTTTACCTTCTCCAAACTACCACCACCATCAAAACCCGCGTCTCCCTGTGCTCTCTCTCCTTCCATAATTCTGGCACATCCCGAGTTCCGTGGATTTCGGACCTTTCGGCATTTCTGGTGATTTAGGCGAGTGTTCTCGCTATCCTCTTGCTTTCTTATTTCGGCGAGTGTTCTCGCTCTCGCCTCCATTTGAGTTTTCCCGTTTCGTCGGGTCGATAAGTATTTCACTTCATATTTCCATGCTTTTGTATTGAGTGGCCAAGTGCCAATAACTTCATATTTCCATGTTTATGTATTGCCCTGCAACTGCTTGTATTAGGGTAGCTTCATTCTTGTGCATGTACCATGCCTGTGTTATGCTTACTACTTTTTCTCTTACCATGTGTTTACTTGATATGATAACACTTGCCATGCCATTACTTCATACCTGTCAATTACATGCTACTGTTGAATATCTGTTTATATCACCTGACCATCTGACATGCTACTACTTAGCAAGGCCCCTTGTTATGACATGACTTGCCACCGGACTATTATTAATCTCTTGACATGATTGGTTACCTGCCTCCTGTTATGCCTGTTATATTAATACTTGACTTGTGATTATCACATTACGGGAATCCTGACCTGTTATCCTGAATGGAACTAAGTGCCACACGGAACAAAGTGCCACACCACACGGTGGGGGCCACCTCTTGAATCTGTGGGGGCCACCTCTAGAATCCATCCCCTCAGAACAAAGTGCCACACCACACACGGTGGGGGCCACCTCTTGAATCTATGGGGGCCACCTCTTGAATCTGTAGGGCCATTTCCTGTTATGACCAGTTATTCCCGTAATCTGATAATATTAAAAAGGACAACTTGCACGGGGAATGGGAGGAAGTGATGGATGCCGGAATGATACCTTGCTTATAGTAATGGAATAAAATATTGACGATTCGTGTTAGTGGGATTTAAGGCCCACAGAAGATGCGTGTTAGGGGGACTTAGGGCCCTCAAACTGGTCCCGGGTGTACGGGAACTACTATAAGAAGTGCTATCAGTTCTCCATCTGCTTCCGGTAACAACCCTCGGCTTGCTTATATATGGATGTATGTGTGTTAGGATGTACACCTGGACACATACCTAGATATATGGGTCAGACGAGTAATAATAATAAATGTTGCCTGTTGTGACTCCTGTTATGATTCCTGTTATGACTCCCGTTATGTACTCCTGTCATGCCTGTTATGTGTTCCTGTTATGACTCTTGTTATTCCTGTTATGTCTGTTATGTGTTCCTGTTATGACCACTTTGTTACTCCGTTGTATGCACTTGGATTACGATGATATGAGATAAAGGTATATAGATGAGGGTTTCCTTATTTGGATTATTCCTTCGATGTACTAGTCTCATGGAGCCGTGACCTAAGCTTGTACAACCGGTTTTGCTCGTAATCGGGTTTTATATCGGATTTCCAGTTCATACCTGTTCATACCTGCTCTCTCCAGTATTCTAACCTACCTGTCTCCTGTTCTTATCCGATCATATCATGAGTACTTCCTACTTGATATCATTTGTTATATGCACACTTGTGCTCATCCTGCTTCGCCACTTGGCATTTGCACCACTCGCCTGGGGAGTATCATTTGACTCCCCTGGATCCTCATGTCCAGGTCATGGAGCTTGGAGCGTGTGGATTCTCCCAGTTGCTGATCAGAGTGGCGCAGCGGTAGCGTGGATCCCCAGCAGACCGTCCAGAGCTCCATCCTTCCAGGTCCCTTGTTCGGCTCTAGAGTTTTCCTGTTAAGACTCTGAGCCTCCATTTATACTATTCATACTTGTGTATTTCCTTATATTCTCGCAATTGCGCATATCAGTGATATAATATTCATATAATATTGGATCACCTCTGGTGATAACTTTGTAATTGTACTCATGTGTTGGAATGTATAATGCACCATTTGCTTCCGTACTCTGATTCTTGCTTGTACTGATGCTTAGCGTATATACGTGAAGGTACTTCTGACTTGCGTATATACGTTGCAGTAATGTCTCCGTATCCGCCAGGATCGGGGCGTTACAAAAATAAAGAAAGAGAGAAAACTGAAAGGGCCTGTAACACCCTGATCCCTGGTGTACGTATCACAGTATCGGTACACGATACGACGTATAGTATTGATTTGACCTCCGTGGTAATCTGATTGAGCCGAGTTTAGTTTCAAAAATTATTTTCTAATATTTTAAATTTTTCAAGATTTTCTAAAATTTTTCTAGATTAGTTTGGAAAATCTCGTAGTCGGTGTCGACCGATACCGATAACTGGCTTTACGATTTTTATTTTACAAATGGAATTGTATTTTGAGAATCCGCTTTCACCATGCATCTTATAAGCGTGTTATCTACGTTAGGGTATTTTTGGGGATTTTTCTGAATTTATGAAAAATTTGGCCAAACCGGTGTCGCCCGATATCGGCGAGACACTCCGGGATTTTTAGTTTGCAAACCGGATTGAGTTTCTGCAAACCGTTTTCATATTATGTCTCAGGATAATATTCTCTATTTTATGTAATTTTTGGTCACCGTTCAGGGTTAGTCAATTTTTGACTCAATTATAATATTCATTAAATAATATAAAACTCATTTTCCTTTTCTTTCTTTTTCCCCTTCCTCTTTCTCCAACCTTCTCAAAAATTCTCCACCGCCTCTTAACCCAACCGCCATATCTCTCTCCTCTTTTATTTTAAATATCTCCCTCCCCCAACTCTCTCTCTAAAACTTACCCTCCCTCAATTTTCTCTCTCTCTCTCTCTCTCTTCCCCTCCCTCACATAAAGGTTTGAAAGGGGTTGTCTGAAATTTACCCTTTATCTGTTTTGGGGTTTTTGTAACTAGTTAGAGACATCTTGTTTTTACTTAGGGGAGAGGTTATGACATTATTTTGGCATCTAACCTGCAAGCTAGGTCTAGCACCTGGTCAAATTCCTATGGGTTATTGTCTATGATCTCTGTTTCTTTCTTTCTGGCTCCTCTTCTTATTCATCTTCTCCATTGGAATATAATTCGAGTTTCTCTCCCTCTCTCTCTCTCTTGCTCACCGTCGCCGGCGGCCAGATCTGCCGCCGGCGGGGCTGTTTCGCCGCCGGCCCGCGTAAGGGGCGCGGCAGCAGCAGGTTGCCGCTGCCGCTGCCTTTCTTTGTGGGTTCGGGTTACACCCGAACCCACTAGCTGTATCGGGTTAGGTTGGATATAAACCCAACCCATAAACCCGTTAACTTAAGTTATTGGGTTGGGTTGTGGATCTGGACCTGACCCGTTATGAGCAAAACTCGCATCCAAGTTCATTAAAGGTAATTTTTCAGAAACCCCCTGCTCCATTTTATTAATTGCATTTTGAATTATTTTCATTTACATATTTAACCCGTTTTGTTTTGATTTAGTCTTTGGGCGATATCGGGAGCATCCGGACTCGGATTTGAACGATTCTGGATCCGTTGCGATCGTGGGAAAGAGAGCTACCTCCTCATGACCAGTTTGTGAGTGTTTTTCTTTTATAAATTATATTTTATCATGTTTAGTGATATAATGTGATTGCTTTCTGTGTCAAATCTTGATTATGAATAAAATACTGTAACCATTAATTATTAACTGGTAATGAGCGGACAGGCATTGTAATAAGACTAACCTAGAAGATTGTTAGGTATTTCCTGATATCATATAAGGTAATAATAATAACAATAAATACTGACATAGACGACTCGGACACAATCATCAGACCTGCACAGTCACTGATATTCGGCACCATAGTCTTGAACACTCTTATATCATGTATTGGCCTATGACACTACACTGTCACTAGACATGCATGCTAGACTCCGTTACTGAAATTCACAGGACATGGTATTACACGACACACGGACTACTGTTATTACAAGTACTAGTGCTACGCAGATATGTTACACGGATTAGGGCTACACATTTATGTTCCACTAATACACGGATAAGTACCACATTTCATATTATTATTATCATCATTCACGATACATGAGATTGACACTGACCACTGTTATTACATGACACGTCACACTCTTATTTCGTATTTATATCCCACTGATATATAAATGCACCACTTCACGGATACTGGTATGAACTATATTGTTAGCATCATCACATGGATTCTCGGCATATTACTGTTACACATGCATGTATGGTTTCTTTATTCTTGTCATATGGATTCCCGTTCATACTACATGTATTATTGTTCCATGGCACCGTAGTCATGTTATATGATTGTTTCCTGTTACTGATATGGATATTCCTGATACTGGACATGAGAGCTGTTGATATGCGATATGTGGAATCCCACATCTATTGATCCCGTTATATTGTTCCCGTTTCCCGTTATATTGTTCTATGCTATCAACAGAGCCCAGGTCCAGTTATCATGTTACCCGTATCATGTATTTGTTCTTGTGACATTGTATACTTGACATATCAGATAATAATGATAACTTGGGTATGGGGGAGACTTGGCGTTTGATTAGATCATATCGGGTGGATGTCTGGATCCATTGTTCGTCCCACTGCAGGGGACGGGGTAGTGCTGGCTACCATCTGTTACTCATGAGCATCCCGTTATTGTTTTAGCTTATTGAGATTTTCGTTACATGTTACAGCTCTAGCGGGCTGGCCCTGGTCTCAACAGCCAGGGATCTGATAAGGCCGTTGTCCCGGGTATGTACGGGATACACCCACCCGATAAGAACTCCTCGACCATGAGTTTCCAAGTAACATAATAAAACCAGTATACACACTAGTGACGTCGGGAGCACCTGTTATTTGGTCACTCTCTCGTTTGGATAATGGTACCCGTAGGCCATGTCCGGATGGGTTCGACTGGAGTGCGGGCTCCAGGATGAACTGCCAGTGGTATGGGACACTGGAAGAGATTGATTAAAATACCAGGTGGTACTGATTGCTACTATTGTATAAATGACATGACTTGCCTGATACATGTATGCTATCTTGTTACTGTTCCTGATAATTTATCTGATATCATGTTACATGTATTTTACCTGGTACATGTTATAATTTCTGTGGTGGCATCCTCTTTTACTCATGTACATGTATACTCTGCCTTGCATCTATTCCATTTCCTGTATTCTTTGCAGATATCATTACTGTATATGCACGACACCGTATTATGGGTATATGGCATACACACATCTGCATGTTCATTACATCACCACTAGACAACATTAGTTATAATATAGACTGGAGACGACCCTAGACATGACCTGATGATAACCGGCTCAGTGATGGTATTAAAAGCTGACATATTGTATATACGTCTACTGCCTCCAGACACCGTTTATGTCTTTCTGTTACTTATTATATGTTTATTATCTAGTATCACTAGTGCACCAATATGTATTATATATTATTATCGTGTGTGTATTACTATTGTATCTATTACTGTCTCCTTCATTTACCACTCACTAGGTCGCTTTCTGACGACCCTGGGTTTGCGTGCCCGTTTGAAGATCCGCATTACCGTAGTATCAGAGAGTGTTTTGGAGTCACATCAGAGATTCTTCATCGGGGCTATTCCTAGGTATCTTGGTGCTTTATTTCTGTTATCTTATTTGTCCCCATTTTTCATATCTGTTATGATCGCTAACCCCTTTCTGCAGGTATTCTTGTACTTATTTCATGCTGGAACTCATGTATATATGGTGGTTATTTCCTGTACTGAGGTTTAACGTACGTGTGAGGTTGTTTTCACCTCGCGTATGTACGTCGCCATAACGTCCCCGTACCTTCAGGACTGGGGCGTTACATAGTGGTATCAGAGCCTAGGTTCACACCTGGTGTGGGTAACCACCTGGGTTAATACTCGGGCTCTTACCAACAGTACAAGCAAATTCAGATTCACACTTGTCTGTCTCTGAATTTGGGATTCTAGCAACGAGTATAAGAATACCATGACCTTGACAATTCATCCCTTGACTCTGTTCTCTGATTTCCTTCCAGTTGTCGCTCAGAATATCCGATTTTCTTCTCGCTTTCTTTGCATCTTCTTGCATCCAATCCATTCGTGTTATGTTACTTCTCCGTCCCGAGTACCTTATAGAGATCAGAGTTCGCAGCGGAAGTGTCGTGTGCCCGTAACATTTCGGCTTTGGGGTTGGAAATATTGATTTCCCTCCTGATTTGAAATTTCGAGGACGAAATTTTTTGTAAGGTGGGGAGAAATGTAACACCCTGATCCCCGGTGTACGTATCACAGTATCGGTACACGATACAACGTATAATATTGATTTGACCTCCATGGTAATTCAATTGAGCCGAGTTTAGTTTCAAAAATTATTTTCTAATCTTTTAGATTTTTCAAGATTTTCTGGAATTTTTCTGGATTAGTTTGGAAAATCTCCGTAGTCGGTATCGACCGGTACCGATAACCGGCTTTACGATTTTTATTTCACAAATGGAAATGTATTTTGAGAATCTACTTTCACCATGCATCTTAGAAGCATGTTATCTACGTTAGGATATTTTTTAGAGATTTTTCTGAATTTATGAAAAATTCGGCCAAACCGGTGTCGCCGGATATCGGCGAGACACTCCGGGATTTTTAGTTTGAAACCGGATTGAGTTTCTGCAAACCGTTTTCATATTATGTCTCAGGATAATATTCTCTATTTTATGTAATTTTTGGTCACCGTTCAGGGTTAGTCAATTTTTGACTCAATTATAATATTCATTAAATAATATAAAACTCATTTTCCTTTTCTTTCTTTTTCCCCTTCCTCTTTCTCCAACCTTCTCAAAAATTCTCCACTGCCTCTTAACCCAACCGCCATATCTCTCTCCTCTCTTATTTTAAATATCTCCCTCCCCCCAACTCTCTCTCTAAAACTTACCCTCTCTCAATTTTCTCTCTCTCTCTCTCTCATCCCCTCCCTCACATAAAGGTTTGAAAGGGGTTGTCTGAAATTTACCCTTTATCTGTTTTGGGGTTTTCGTAACCAGTTTGAGACATCTTGTTTTTACTTAGGGGAGAGGTTATGACATTATTTTGGCATCTAACCTGCAAGCTAGGTCTAGCACCTGGTCAAATTCCTATGGGTTATTGACTATGATCTCTGTTTCTTTCTTTCTGGCTCCTCTTCTTATTCGTCTTCTCCATTGGAATATAATTCGAGTTTCTCTCCCTCTCTCTCTCTCTCGCTCACCGTCGCCGGCGGCCAGATCTGCCGCCGGCGGGGCTTCTTTGCCGCCGGCCAGCGTAAGGGGCGCGGCAGCAGCAGGTTGCTGCTGCCGCTGCCTTTCTTTGTGGGTTCGGGTTACACCCGAACCCACTAGCTGTATCGGGTTAGGTTGGATATAAACCCAACCCATAAACCCGTTAACTTAAGTTATTGGGTTGGGTTGTGGATCTGGACCTGACCCGTTATGAGCCAAACCCGCATCCAAATTCATTAAAGATAATTTTTCAGAAAACCCCCTGCTCCATTTTATTAATTGCATTTTGAATTATTTTCATTTACATATTTAACCCGTTTTGTTCTGATTTAGTCTTTGGGCGATATCGGGAGCATCCGGACTCGGATTTGAACGATTCTGGATCCGTTGCGATCGTGGAAAAGAGAGCTACCTCCTCATGACCAGTTTGTGAGTGTTTTTCTTTTATAAATTATATTTTATCATGTTTAGTGATATGATGTGATTGCTTTCTGTGTCAAATCTTGATTATGAATAAAATACTGTAACCATTAATTATTAACTGGTAATGAGCGGACAGGCATTGTAATAAGACTAACCTAGAAGATTGTTAGGTATTTCCTGATATCATATAAGGTAATAATAATAACAATAAATACTGACATAGACGACTCGGACACAATCATCAGACCTGCACAGTCACTGATATTCGGCACCATAGTCTTGAACACTCTTATGTCATGTATTGGCCTATGACACTACACTGTCACTAGACATGCATGCTAGACTCCGTTACTGAAATTCACAGGACATGGTATTACACGACACACGGACTACTGTTATTACATGTACTAGTGCTACGCAGATATGTTACACGGATTAGGGCTACACATTTATGCTCCACTAATACACGGATAAATACCACATTTCATATTATTGTTATCATCATTCACGATACATGAGATTAGACACTGACCACTGTTATTACATGATACGTCACACTCTTATTTCGTATTCATGTCCCACTGATATATAAATGCACCACTTCACGGATACTGGTATGAACTATATTGTTAGCATCATCACATGAATTCTCGGCATATTACTGTTACACATGCATGTATGGTTTCTTTATTCTTGTCATATGGATTCCCGTTCATACTACATGTATTATTGTTCCATGGTACCGTAGTCATGTTATATGATTGTTTCCTGTTACTGATATGGATATTCTCGATACTGGACATGAGAGCTGTTGATATGCGTATTGTGGAATCCCACATCTATTGATCCCGTTATATTGTTCCCGTTTCCCGTTATATTGTTCTATGCTATCAACAGAGCTCAGGTCCAGTTATCATGTTACCCGTATCATGTATTTGTTCTTGTGACATTGTATACTTGACATATCAGATAATAATGATAATTTGGGTATGGGGGAGACTTGGCGGTTGATTAGATCATATCGGGTGGATGTCTGGATCCATTGTTCGTCCCACTGCAGGGGACGGGGTAGTGCTGGCTACCATCTGTTACTCATGAGCATCCCGTTATTGTTTTAGCTCATTGAGATTTCCGTTACATGTTACAGCTCTAGCGGGCTGGTCCTGGTCTCAGCAGCCAGGGATCTGATAAGGCCGTTGTCCCGGGTATGTACGGGATACACCCACCCGATAAGAACTCCTCGACCATGAGTTTCCAAGTAACATAATAAAACCAGTATACACAATAGTGACGTCGGGAGCACCTGTTATTTGGTCACTCTCTCGTTTGGATAATGGTACCCGTAGGCTATGTCCGGGTGGGTTCGACTGGAGTGCGGGCTCCAGGATGAACTGCCAGTGGTATGAGACACTGGAAGAGATTGATTAAAATACCAGGTGGTACTGATTGCTACTATTGTATAAATGACATGACTTGCCTGATACATGTATGCTATCTTGTTACTGTTCCTGATAATTTATCTGATATCTTGTTACATGTATTTTACCTGGTA
The DNA here is from genome assembly GCA_038442645.1 of Agave tequilana. Lineage (NCBI taxonomy): Eukaryota > Viridiplantae > Streptophyta > Magnoliopsida > Asparagales > Asparagaceae > Agave > Agave tequilana. The sequence continues at coordinate 69,071 of JAVJIF010018285.1, forward strand.
CATGTTATAATTTCTGTGGTGGCATCCTCTTTTACTCATGTACATGTATACTCTGCCTTGCATCTATTCCATTTCCTGTATTCTTTACAGATATCATTACTGTATATGCACGATACCGTATTATGGGTATATGGCATACACACATCTGCATGTTCATTACATCACCACTAGACAACATTAGTTATAATATAGACTGGAGACGACCCTAGACATGATTTGATGATAACCGGCTCAGTGATGGTATTAAAAGCTGACATATTGTATATACGTCTACTGCCTCCGGACATCGTTTATGTCTTTCTGTTACTTATTATATGTTTATTATCTAGTATCACTAGTGCACCAATATGTATTATATTATTATCGTGTGTGTAATACTATTGTATCTATTACTGCCTCCTTCATTTTACCACTCACTAGGTCGCTTTCTGACGACCCTGGGTTTGCGTGCTCAGGTTGGAGATCCGCATTACCGTAGTATCAGAAAGTGTTTTGGAGTCACATCAGAGATTCTTCATCGGGGCTATTCCTAGGTATCTTGGTGCTTTATTTCTGTTATCTTATTTGTCCCCATTTTTCATATCTGTTATGATTGCTAACCCCTTTCTGCAGGTATTCTTGTACTTATTTCATGCTGGAACTCATGTATATATGGTGGTTATTTCCTGTACTGAGGCTTAACGTACGCGTGAGGTTGTTTTCACCTCGCGTATGTACGTCGCCATAACGTCTCCGTACCTTCGGGACTGGGGCGTTACAGGGCCAAGGAGCTTACTTTCAAGGCAAATCTAATTGAAAGCAAGTCTTCTAAACCAAAGAAACATTTTCATAAGCTAAACTTCAAATCAAATCAGAACCCTAAGATGTAAAGAAACCCTAACACTACTTTCAAGAAGAAAGGAAACTATTTTGTGTGTGGCAAACCTGGACACTGCTCAGCATAGTGTAGGTTCCGGAAGAGTGGTGAGGCTCCATCCAAACCACAAGCTAGCCTGATTGAGAGTGACATTATTGCTGCTGTAATCTCTAAAGTTAACATGGTTGCACATAATAAGAATTGGGTGATTGATTCTGGGGCAACCCGACATATATATGCCGACAGAGGAGCTTTCTTTTCTTACTCCTCTATTGATGATGGTGAACAAGTGTTCATGGGCGATTCGGGGCCCTCACCCGTTGTGGGCAAGGAAAAGGTGCTTCTCAAGCTTACTTCAGGGAAGATCCTTTCTCTTACAGATGTGCTTCATGTTTCTGAGATTCGTTGGAACCTCATTTCTGTTTCCCTTCTTGGAAAAGCTGGAGTTAAGGTCTGCTTTGAATCTGATAAAATTGTAATGACTAGAAATGGACAATTTGTTGGTAAAGGATACTGTAGTCAGAGTTTATTTATGCTGAATGTACTTGAAATCATGAATGGAAATGCATCTACTTCTTCTGCTTACATGATTGACTCTTGTGATCTTTGGCATGGTAGGTTAGGACATGTCGATTTTTCTTACATTAAGAAAATGAAAGATATAGGTCTCTTGCATAATGTGATTATATCTGATCATGACAAATGTGAAATATGTGTTGAATCTAAATCCACTAAGAAATCATGCAAAAGTGTACAAAGAGAATCTGAATTGCTTGAGCTTATTCATAGTGATCTTGGTGACTTTAAAAATAACTTAATTAGAAGTGGTAAAAGATTCTATATCACCTTTATTGATGACTGTTCTAGATATACAGTAATCTATCTATTAAGATCTAAAGACGAAGCCTTTGAAATATTTCTGAAATATAAATTAGAAGTTGAAAATCAACTAAATAAGAAAATCAAGAGATTGAGATCGGATAGAGGTGGTGAATATGAACTTAAACAATTTAATGAATTTTGTGAATAACATGGCATAATTCATGAGACTACCCCTCCATATTCACCTGAATCTAATGGTGTTACTGAAAGAAAAAATAGATCACTCAAAAATATGATGAATGCTATGCTTATAAGTTCTGGTGCACTTCTGAATCTGTGGGGGGAGGCTATACTCTCTGTTTGTTATATTATAGAATACCCTATAAGAAAACCAGTTTAACTCCATATGAAATCTAGAACGGTCATGCACCAAACTTAAACTATTTAAAAGTGTGGGGGTGCCTAACTAAGGTTCTTCTACCTAAACCCAAAAGAAAGAAACTAGGACCCAAAACTTTTAACTGCATGTTTATAGGCTATGCACATTATAGTGCTTCATATAGATTTCTTGTTACTAGAAGTGATAATAATGTTATGGAGGTCAACACTATTGTTGAAACTAAAAATATAGAATTCTTTGAGCATGTTTTTTCATTGAAAACTCATGCTGATAAACCATCTCATGCTTCATCATCTAGTCATGCACAAGAATCTGATGATAATGAAGAGATTGAACTAAGAAGAAGTAAAAGAGTTTAAAAAGAAATTGACTTTGGTAAAGATTTCTTTACATTTCTTATTGGAGATGACCCTCTCACTTATAAAGAGGCTATCTCCTCTCCGGATGCTCCATTCCGGAAAGAGGCTATTAATAATGAATTAGAATTCATTTTATCAAATCACACTTGGGAACTTGTTGATTTGCCATTAGGTGCAATACCAATTGGTTGCAAATGGATATTTAAAAGAAAACTGAGACCTGATGGGTCTTTGGATTAATTTAAAGATAGATTGGTTGCTAAAGGATACACTCAAAAGAAAGACTTTGATTATTTTGATACATTTGCTCCTGTGACTAGAATTGCATCTATTAGAGTGTTGTTTGCTTTAGCATCTATTCATAAGCTTGTGATACATCAAATGGATGTTAAAACTGCATTCTTAAATGGAGAACTGGAAGAAGAAATATATATGGACTAACCTAAAGGTTGTGTAACAACAGGAGATGAACACAAAGTCTGCAAACTAGTAAAATCTTTATATGGTTTAAAACAAGCACCCAAACAATGGCATGATAAATTTGATAGTGTTCTTGTTTCTTATGGTTATCAGATTAATGAGGCTGATAAATATATCTATACTAAATTTGAGGATAATGTTGGTGTTATCATATATTTATATATTGATGATATGCTCATATTTGATAAAACTTAGAAATTGTAAATGACACCAAATCATTTTTGTCCTCTAATTTTGATATGAAAGACATGGGTGAAGTTGATGTGATCTTAGGAATTAAAATAACTAGAGATTATGATAGTATCATGCTTTCTCAAGGACACTATATAGAAAGAATGTTGAAAAGATTTGATCATTTTGACTGCACTCCTATTTTCACACCTTATGATGACAACATTCACTTAAAAAAGAATAAAGAACAAAGTGTGTCACAATCTGAGTAAGCACAAATTATTGATAGTTTAATGCATTTGATGAATTATACACGACCTGACATTGCTTATGCCGTGGGACAAGCTAATCGTTACGCTCACTGTCCTAATAAGAACCATTGGACATCATTATATCGAGTGCTAAAGTATCTAAAAGGAACAATTAATTATAGTTTGACATATTGTGGCTTTCCTTCTGTTTTAGAGGGATACTCAGATGCTAACTGGATCTCTGATTCTGATAAGTTAAAGTCCACAAGTGGATATGTGATCATATTTGGTGGGGATGCGGTGTCTTGAAAATCATCCAAGCAAACCGTCACAGCTCGCTCCACTATGGAGTCTGAGTTTGTTGCCTTAGAGAAGGCAGGACTGAAGCTGAGTGGCTCAGGAATCTTTTGATTGATATACCATTTGAAAGAGACCAGCTCCATCTGTGTCTATTCATTGTGATAACCAAGCTACTATTGCTAGAGTTAAGAATAAAATATACAATGGAAAGAGTAGGCATATACGCCTAAGACATAAAATTGTAAAGCAGTTGCTAGATGATGGGATCATATCTCTTGACTATGTGAGGTCAGAGCTTATTATTAGTGATCCATTTACCAAACTACTAGGGAGAAAACTAGTAGAGAATACATTGAGAGGAATGTGACTCATGTCTATAACAAAGAGTCAAAAATAATAGTAACCCAACCTATGTGATTGATGAACTCATGAAGTAGGTTCATATGGGTAATAACAAATCATTTGTTGACTTGGAGATGCACTATCTGTAAGTACACCTAGAGGGGTGGTGAATAGGTGTATGGCTAATCTAATGACAAATAATGTAGAATTAAAACTAAATTGCAACACACTTAGTGTAACCAAAGAGTGTAGCCGAATTCCCGGTGAAGGGCTCTAAACTATCTCCTCTAAATTCCTCTAAATAAGAGTTGAGGTGCTATGTAAAGCTTTCTTGGTTCAATACAAGTGACGCACACAAACAATACCAAGCATATAAGTATGATATGAATAATATGAAGTAATGCAAGGTAAATAAGAGAGAGTTTAGAGATAGTTGATCAATCGCAAACACCGAGATATGTTTCAAGGTTCGAGCACCCAGCTCTACGTCCCCGCCTTCACACAAAAGGATTTCCACTAAATCGTCCACACAGGACTTCCCACACAGGGAACCTCCACTGAGGATTTGGGTAATACAACTGGGAGTACACAACTCCTATCTCCAACAAATACAACCTCTACATAAGAGTCAAGGCACAACAACTATCACCTCTACACTTAGAGGGATGGGCACTTAGCCAAACAACAATCACCTCACACTAGAGAGATAAGACACTTAGCCAACACTCCAACAATTACCTCTACACTTAGAGGGATACCAACCAATCCAAACACAACCTCCACAATCACCTCTACACTTAGAGAGATACCAACAAACCCAATTGCACAACCTCTTCTACATTTAGAGGGAAAGGCTCAAAGTCAAAGCAATGGAAAATTTACAACTCTTGGTGATCACAAAGACCACAAACCAATTTTCCTTACAAAACAAGATCCTAATAGATATGATAGATAGATAGCTCAAGTGTGAGAAAATAAAGAGTTTGAAAATCAAATCACAAAGAGGGAAAAACTCTAAATTGAAATATAAATGAAGAGCAAAACAACTCTCAAAGACTTCTCCTTTTCTTGATTTTTCCAACCCTTTAAAAACAAAAAAAGATGAATCTTTTTAACCCAAAAACTATTGCTGAAAAACACTTAAAAGATAGAAATTTTTTTCTTCTTAAATCTTGGTAAAATCAGCTCAAGAGGGGGTCTATTTATAACCCCTCAAAAATCTGCCCCTTGGCAGCCAGGAAATGGCAGAAATGCCCTCCGGTCGACCGCCCCGTCGACCGGCCAACGGTCATTTTTATGACCGTTGTGCCTCCGGTCGACCGCCCGGTCGATCGGGCTAAAGCCATCGGTCGACCGCCCAGTCGACCGGCCCCCACCCGAGAGTGGGTGCTTTCAGTCGGTCGACCGGCCGAAGTGGCTGGCCTTTGTGCACGTCCCGTTCACATCGGTCGACCGTGTCGGTCGACCGGCTCTTGGTCCGGTCGACCACCAGTGCAGTCAGGCTGGGTTTTTAGGATTTAAAAACTTGTCTGTTTATCTTCAATTAAATCTCATAAAATCACATAAATTTCAAAAAAATACGTTCTTATAAGATCTTTGAAATACAAATATGTGTGACTAAAATTCAACACATATTATAAACAATTTGAACCATTTTTGTGATATTGAAATTTGGCCTTTAAACGAAAACCGTATTTTCCAAAAATCAAACTTTGAAATGGAAAACCGTTTTTTTCCAAAACTTATGTAAATACAAAAAACATGATATTGAAACAACTTTGAAGCATATTGTATATGGATAGAATCTAATATACATGTAAAGATATCTATTTATGTTTTTGACATGAAATCCAATACCGGTTAAACCGAAAACCAAAAGCCAATAAACTGAAAACTTGTGTGTGTGAACTTGAGCATATCAATACTATCTAATCTTTACACAAGATCTAAACAATCTAAACACAAACCGAAGTCTTCTTGTAGAACTCCTTCTCCAAGTCGACTCGATCCAAACACGATCTAACGAGCTTGCCTCCAACCGAGTGCTAAATGCGATCTTGACGTGCAAGCTCTTCATGCGTAAGCTCCAAAACTCCTTTGTTGAAGCCAAACACCTACTAATATCTTGATCAATATCTAAAATTAAATATCACAAGATTATTAGTAAACTATAACTACATGAGTTAATCATAAGGGCCTCTGGGCCAACACTATCATTATTTTATTATTGAGAAGTCCCTTCCTATGATGCAGATAGTGCAAATTGTAATGTGCAAAGGATGAGCATTAGCTCTTAATGGATTACCATAGCCCTTATTGGGTGGTGTGTTTAATTACAATACACACTTGATGGATCCACCTATATGAGTGTGAAAGTGGGGCCGCTTCCTATGAGAATGAAGACATATTCTCTAGAGCGCTCATGAATATCCAGGTAGGGCGCATGGCCGATTCACGCCAACTCGTTTTGAACAGTTCGGTTCTATGAATGATATGTGGGTAGTAAGTCAATGATCCATAATTAGGAAGATTGGTTCATAGAAACTTTATGTTTCACCAACTTCCTGTGAGACACACCTACATATCCTAGGTAGTGGTTTATACACCAATAATCACCATTATTGATGCATTGAGTTCTCATGTTTCCTCCTATTCTCTCTCGTTCCTATAATCCTTCCTTTTAATTTTGAAATAGTGGGGATTGTTAGTATTTTGAGGGTATTTAAAAATTAAGCAAAGTTCTTTTAGTCCCACATTGGATAAGAAAATAACTCTTTAGTGTTTATATATGGAGTCACTTTCATGATGGGTTGTGTGGGTTAGAAAACAGGGGGAGCTCGCGCGCACGCAAGCCCATTGAGGCCCAGCGAAGGAAATTGAGTTGGGTTACCAGGTCCAGAAAATCTTAATGCGCATGTGCACGCGCAGGGGGTACAAATCTGGGTTTCAGAGCCTCGCGGGTGTGCCCGAATAGGCTAAGTTTTTCCAATTTTATTTTGAATTTAAAATTAAAATAAAATCTTTCCAAATCCTGTCATAATATTTGGGTCAGAGATAGCTGTTGAGATTCGTATCTTTCCATGTCCTGTCATGTCAAAGTTAGCCGTGCCCAAGTTTTGCAGTGACACTTTTCAAAACAATATTGTTCCTTTGCATAAGGAAAGATTTCTTTCTCTGTTCAAAGATTGTTTTCTCTACCCAAAGATTTTCTAATGATGATAAACTCTCTTTATAAAGGTTCTATTCTTTGCTCTCAAGAACACAACTCAATCATCTTCCTCTTCCTCTGAAATTTTCTTAAACTCTTTATTCTTCCCTGCATCTCTGGAGGAAACAAAACCGGGCTGTTCGAGGGCCTGTGCATTGCGGGTGCACGCTTGCAGGGCCAGCGATCGTTGAATCCTGAAGGGTAGGCCGCCATCAACCGGCTGCACCGAGATACTCTCTCAGAGGGGCGCGATCTACTCTTAAGGACAGTGCTCCGCACGCCTCGATCAAAATAGAGAAGTTCCTTCTTTCTTGAAAGTTTAATTTAAATAGCTTAGCAGTATTTCGTACATTATTTTACAACAAATAGTACTCGGAAACTTGAAAGCCCAATCCGATTTTAAGCATAAAATTGGATTCAGATTTAAAAATTTTGGACCCAAATCAATCATACAGAGCAAGAATATTAAACCCGAACTGGATTCTGATTGGATTCCGATTTTAAATATTAAACTGGATCGGGATTGATGTGGATATAGGGCCTGTTTGGTTGTCGTAACTGGCCGTAATTCGTAAGTCGTAATTAGTAAAGTCTTTTACAGTTGAAAATGAGTTACATACATGTAAACTTTATGGTGTTTGGTTGGTAATATAAAGTTGTAAGTGGAAAAGTGTATTGTGTTTTACGGTGTTTGGTTGTCGTAATGTGTAAGTCGTAAGTGAAAAAGTTGACCACAAAATTAACTATTTGGTGATTTAAAAAGTTTTAATATTGCAAATAAATATTAAAAATATTAAATATTAAAAAAATTAATATTAAGATAAAAAAATAATACAAATTTGCATGACCACAAAATTAACTGTAACTGGGCTGTAAGTGAGTGGTAATTGGGTTGCAAGTGAGTGGTAATTGAGTTGTGTAAGTCTTTTACGAATTACGATCCAAACAAACGCCGTAGTTGTAACTGAGTTGTAAGTCATTTACGAATTACAGACTTCTACGCGAAACAAACGGCCCCTAAATATAAAGAAACTGTGAATCCGAATCTGAATTCAAAAATTTCTTTTCATACTGATCAGATCCAAATCTTACATAAATCACAAAAGTTGCTCATATATAGTTGAATCATTGTACGATCCCACAGTTGCTTCAAAGATAATTGAGTGAAAACAAATTAATAGTATTAGAATTTTGGGGAAGAACAAAACCAATGCCTCCAACCAAATAAATAATACACTCCAAAATTAATAGAAAGGTTAACATGTCAAGCTCATGTACTTGTAATAATTAGCAAAACTTGTTGGTTCATCAGTTTACATCCCAAACCTACACCCTAACCCCCCGTAACAAATGCAAGCTTATCCCTCTACTTTATTGCTTGTCATTTCGAGCAGACTTGTAGAATTGGTGGTGGACCCACGTACAGCTCAGTGTAGGCGAACGCTCACATTGAATTTTATACGATAATGAAATTATATATATATATATATATATATATATATATATATATATATATATATATATATATATATATATATATATATATATATATAGGGAGCTGATCCCCTAAGAACGGTTCTCACGGATTTCTGTGAGAACTTTCACGTGGGTCGTCGGATCTGATTGATCAAATCAAATAAAACTAGATCTCTATCAGATCCGACGGCCCACGTGAAAGTTCTCACATGAATTCATGAGAACCGTTCTTAGGGGATCAACTCACTATATATATATATATATATATATATATATATATATATATATATATATATATATATATATATATAGTTTCTAACTTTTTTTTTATATAATCTCTCTTCTTTTTTAGATTATTTTTACTAGCATAATGATATTTTTGATGTCTAGCTTTAGTGGTAGAGGTCACAAGCATCCTGTCTCCGTCACTGTGTAGAATGATTTAAATATTAGCCTCATTTAGTCTTCTTAGGATCCGCATGGATCCAATAAGGAACCCAATGATCTATCGATTACCAATTACGGTTCGGTTGAAATTGATACCATTTCCATCAATTATCGATTACAAGATAAATACAATGAAATCAGAGAATTCTCTTCAATTATCATAATAGTTAATCATTATTTAAGCAAATTCATTGTTTAGTCCAAAAAAAGAACTCATCTTTTTCCATATCATTTTCTAGTGCAACCTCAAAAATATTAATTAGGTCGCATTGTTTTTTTTTTTAAGAAAACCACTACGCACCGAAGATGCAACTGACGACCACTGAGGAGCAAACCCAGGATCTGATCATTGGTCACGATGATTAGAATTAAATATATTATAAATATGTCGCTGACAGGATTCGAAATGGTGATCTGTGAGTGAGCGGAGCTCTTAACGAACTCAAAGTCACTACTCGGCCACGTTCGCTGGACAATTAGGCTAGATTGTTTCAAGTCCATTGTCACAGTATCAACAACCAAAAGCGAAATCCAACCACCCAAAAACACCTGATTGAATCCTGATCATCGGCTCGCGAGGCCCATCCAACGGACAGCAACCCTCCACATCCTACAATCATCCCCTCTTGTACTCAAATTGCAGCCAAACTTTATTCTCACTCTCTCTCTCTCTCTCTCTCTCTCTCTCTCAGCTTTAAGTACTTTTAAGTCGGAGTTTTTTTTTAAAAAAAATGGAAAAGAAATTTGCTTCCCCGCCAAGCTACCATCCTTTTCATCTGGAGCTATAATTATGGCTGTCATGCCCATTTCACTTTCTCTTGTTTAATTCCATCCAGAGTTGTTCTGTGACACATTCAGATCTGAGAGACTTGAGAGGTTCATTTCTGATGATCTCATGTTCTCTGCAGGCCCTTTTACTGCCAGAGCGTGAGCTCCATTAAATTGTTCTGCATTGTGTGTTGTCTTCCTTGAGATCAAAATAGATGGTGGCAAGGGTCAGTGGGCCGGAGGAAGAAGACAAGGCCGACATGGGAGGAGGAGGAGACGAAGACTACGAGGTTTTGGAGCAGATTGGGAGGGGAGCTTTCGGATCCGCGCTGCTTGTCCTCCATAAGTCTGAGAACAAGAAGTAAGCTCTCTCTCTCTCTCTTTCTCTCTCTCTCTCTCTCTCTCTCTTGATTGCTGGGTAAAAACTGAGAATTTCTCATAGTTGGAAAAGTTTCAGTCTTGTATTGTTCGATGATCTCAGCCTTGATGTGCCTTGGTCCTTGAACATTGTTGTTCGATTCACAATAAAATTCATATTGCATTCTTGAAGGAACATTTGACATTAGTAACTCGTCTAGAGCTTGAAGATCATGCATGTTTCGGAAAAATTCAGAGGTTAGGATGATCTTAGTGTTTCCAAACATTGTATTTATGTTTTCGTTTATTCACTTTTTGTTGGGATGTTTTATTTGATATGATTAACTTACAGAAAGCTATCATGACCTTTATTTTTGTTCGAAATTAAGAGCCAGACTTGCTATTTCAGAAGGAGTCGGGGCCGAATGCTTCCCCCTCAAATACAACCTTATGAGATCTGAATGCAATATCTACTCCGTTGAAGTTAATCTGCATTATTTCAAGTAATTAAAGAATAAAAAAAATTATGTATTTTGAATACTTTTTATCTATCCATTAAGGGTCTGTTTGGTTAAGGGTGGAAGTGAGGAAGTAAGGAAGTGAGATAATGGCAATAGTTCCCTTTGGAATTTGGGAATTGGTTAGTAAGTTTTCCGGTATTTGAATGTTGTTGGGAAGTATGATTTGAAAAATTTTATGTGTTTTTCGGTATTTGGATGGTAATGTGAAAGTGGAAGTGGAAAACTTGACCACAAAGTTGACCGCAAAATAATATTAAAATAAAAATTAATTAAGAAAAATAAAAAATGGACTATAATTAGAATGCAAGTGAGATTTACATGACCAAAAAATAACTGTTTTATACTGCAACTTATTACAAACGAGATTTACATGACCACAAAATTAACTGTAACACTCTGAAAGTGAGGAAATGGTTGTGTAAAAGAGAAAATAAAAAAAAAGAAAAAAGTTTTCTTATTTTTCTTTTCCAGTGTTTAGATGATAGGAAAGTGAGCAATTATACTTCCTCATTTCCTTACTTCCACCCACTTCCTTGCAACCAAACACGCCCTAAGTAAGCACAAAATGAACGGACGAAATAATAAGCTGGTTAGTTTAATATTTTAGAATATTTAAAATCTAACAAAAAAATAGTATGTGAGAATTTTTAGGTGTTTAGATCACGATGAAATGATCGGATTCAGAATTTGTATGTCTAAAAACATTAAGCAATATATTATTTTCGGACGTCGATTTTGTGCTTATTTTAAATACATAAGTTTTGATTTTTTTAGTTACTTGAAATAATGTAAATCAATTTCTACGGAAATGAATATTGCATTCAGATGTCACAGGGTTATATTTAATGAGAAAAATTCGGCCTCAAATTCTTTCAGAATGACACAAGTGGGTTATATTTTAATGAGAAAAATTCGGCCTTAAATTATTCCAGAATGACACAGGTCTATCTCCGAAATTTATTTACACCAAGTTTTCTTTTCGGGCGTGTTTGGATGTAAGGAATCCGAGTGAAGTGAGGAAGTGGGGAAGTATAATTGCTCATTTCCCTATCTATCCAAACACCGGAAAAGGAAAATAAGAAAACCCTCTATTTCCTTTTTTCATCTCTCTTTTACACAACCATTTTCTCACTTCCAGAGTGCTACAGTTAATTTTGTGGTCATGTAAATCTCATTTATAATAAGTTATAGCATAAAACAGTTAATTTTTTGGTCATGTAAATCTCACTTGCATTCTAATTACAATCTATTTTTTATTTTTCTTAATTAATTTTTATTTTAATATTATTTTGCGGTCAACTTTGTGGTCAACTTTTCCATTTCCACTTTTCATTACCATCCAAACACCGGAAACGACAAAACATTTTCCAAACCACACTTCCCAACAACCATCCAAACACCAGAAAACTTACTACTCATTTCCCTTTTTCCTAAAGGAAATAAATCTTACTTCCTTCTTCCTCACTTCACACCAATTCCTTAAATCCAAACAGACCCTTCGTTTCTTTACCCTTTGTCTACCCCATCCATTCTACTTTTGTTTTTGTATGAAATAAAAGCTAAATCTACGCTAACATTTTACCTGAAATATTCTTGCATTTTACCTGTAATTTACACAAAACGTCAATTGACTTTGGATATCCCTTATAGTTCACGCCCTACGGTACGGGCTCTTATACAATCAGATTCCTTTTACTTTTTAGAAGAAGCTCACGATTAACCGTCAGCCTACACGCACACGCTTACCATGTGTACTTATACAATCGGATTCTTCAAGATTATATTTAGACATCTAAAATACATTCATAAGACACACGCTGGGGTCTTACTTTCCATGCCCATGGCCAGGTACGTTATGAAGAGAACAAGGCTAGCCAAGCAGACCGACAAGTTTCAACGAACAGCTCATCAAGAGGTCAGTACAAGTCCATTGAACTTTTTTAGTTCAATTGGATTAGTATTGTAATTTGATTAGATTTTGTTCGAAAATTATATTGATGTTGATGTTTGGATTTTAATCTCTCTTCCATGGCACACAGATGGCTTTGATTGCGAGCTTAAGCAACCCATATGTTGTAGAATACAAGGAGGGTTGGGTTGATAAGGTAAACTGTTTTAATTTTGGAAGCTTCGTATTCCTAGCGAGAGTTTTATTCGTAGGGTCTGTTTGGTTGTCGTAATTGGTCGTAATTCGTAATCATAATTCGTAAAAAAATTTTACAGTTGTAAATGAGTTACATGCATGCAAATTTTACGGTGTTTGATTGATAATATAAAGTTCTAAGTGGAAAAATGTATTATATTTAAGGGTGTTTGGTTATCGTAATGTGTAAATCGTAAGTTAAAAAATTGACCATAAAATTAACTATTTGGTGATTTAAAAAGTTTTAATATTGCAAATAAATATTAAAAATGCTAAATATTAAAATTTTTTTAATATTAACATAAAAAATAATACAAATTTACATGACCACAAAATTAACTATAACTGGGCTTTAAGTGAGTAGTCATTGGATTGCAAATGAGTAGTAGTTGAGTTGCGCAAGTCTTTTCTGAATTACGGTCCAAACAAACGCCGCAGTTGTAATTGGGTTGTAAGCCATTTACGAATTACACTTTTACACCTTTTACGACGAAACAAACAACCCCATAATATGATAACAAATCTATACCAATCTAAATGAATATAAGTTGTAGATCTGAATAAAGCATTAATCAAATGCTTGTTTTAGCCCCAACAAGGCCAAGTTGTAGAACGATATAGAATTTCAACATAATTTGACAATCATATAGCCATAACAGCTACTAACATAACCATAGAGTTGAAAACAAATGAAACATATTAATCTTCATAATTGTTTTTTTCTCCCTTGAATATTACCATAACAACTACACAAGGAGCACGTAATCCACACAAGCACAAACAAGCCATCTAATTTAGAAACAAGAATGATTAAGTAAAGCCTTGATTCTTAGCAAAATCAGAACTATGTACAAAAAGATTTGCTGAAGGGCTATTCTCAATGGCATGATAATAACTTATTGCAGGAAATTAGGGCCTTTCAAACATATGTTTCTGTCAGGATTATCCAAACATAATATCGAGAATGTAAGATTGATCTCAGCTGCTTATTATTGACAATGATTTCAAGTAAAGAGAGTGATTATCTGCAGGGAAGCTGTGTGTGCATTGTTACTGCTTATTGTGAAGGTGGAGACATGTGAGTTAAAAGCTTAAACCACATGACTCTGTCTTTCTCCACTTCTTCTGTTATCATTCTGACCCTACAGAATGCAGGGCTGAGAAAATAAAGAAGGCAAGGGGAGCACTATTCCCTGAAGAGGTAAGAAGAAAAACAGGAATGCATAGTCCATAACCTGGGATCATCTTTTGATCTTTCTCTACTTGCTAAAATTTCAGAGGGTATGCAAATGGCTAACTCAATTGCTTCTCGCCATCGACTACCTGCACTCCAACCGAGTGCTCCACAGAGATCTTAAGGTAAGCCCGAGAGCTCTTTATGCTTAACCTAGACAAATGTATTATCGTTTGTACTGGAAACGAGGTGAACTTAGGAGCACCGAATTATATTACAAAAAGAACCATGAATCTGCAACACCTTAAAAGTGTTTTCCATTGTTTCTGCTTTCCATTCTGCTCTTTCTAGGCATGTAGTAATTTCCATCTCAATTAATTTCAGTGCTCAAACATATTCCTTACAAAGGAAGACGAAGTTCGGCTAGGTGAGATGTTCCCTACTCCTCTCACTACAGAACAACTGTTCTCAGTCATCCATATAACACAGCTTATACTAATTTGTTTCCCAGTTCTCTGAATCCAAGAATATGAATATCAATTTGAGAAACAATGCTAATAATATTGCTTACATGGGCATACCGGACAATTTTGTGGATAACTCATTGTATGTGCTTTCATTTCTAACATCATTTCCTTTTAGTACAGGTGATTTTGGACTTGCAACATTGCTCAACTCAGAAGATCTTGCCTCTTCAGTATGCTCCATTACTTCTAAGCATGTCATAAATTCTGCGCAATCCACTAGCCAACCCTTTGGTTAAGGGATAATAATCACTTTTGACTCCTCAAGTTCAGTTAAACAAAAAAAGATGTCCCTCCATAGATCAACTTGATCATGCACACAGCACTGTACACACTGTAAAATAACCAAAACATTCTTGAAACTTCTAGGGAAACCTAGAGTCATAAGCAAAAATAATCTCCATAACTATATCCTTATATATGTGAAACATTAACCTTGTGAATAGACTATACCATCCCAAAAGATTGGCGAGACTTGTAAAGAAAGAAACCAGAGTGTCTCATTTGTCCAAAACAGGCATTTCATGATAAAAAACATTACACAAACTTGCCATGCTACTTGAAGTTGCTGATCAAAGTTTTTGCACCCTACATAGATCGTAGGCACTCCCAACTACATGTGCCCGGAGATTCTAGCAGATATACCTTACGGCTACAAATCAGATATCTGGTCACTAGGTGAGACCCCAATTTATGATTTTATATTCAAGAAAATTAATGCCAAATCCTGACAACAATTCTCCTATATCTTTTTT
This sequence comes from Agave tequilana, assembly GCA_038442645.1. NCBI lineage: Eukaryota > Viridiplantae > Streptophyta > Magnoliopsida > Asparagales > Asparagaceae > Agave > Agave tequilana. The sequence goes on from JAVJIF010018285.1 coordinate 84,425, forward strand.
GTTGACTCCACAAGTAAATCTCAGGTTGTTGCATGTTTGAGATATTAGCACACCGCCCTGCATTCAGAGCTCCTGTAAGTTCATATTGAGACAACTCATCATTATCATATACTTTGGTTCTATATGACTAAACCTAACTTAATTTCTCTCAAAATTTCACAATCTTCAAACAGGACATTGCAGGATTGATAAACAAAGTTAACAGATCCTCGATATCCCCACTCCCCACCATATACTCATCTTCATTGTGAGTTTCTGATATCTTAAATACAACACATGGTTAAATTCTTTTGCTAACAAGTTCTATTTCCTTTTGTCCCCAATGACAGGAAGAGGCTAATCAAAAGTATGCTAAGAAAAAATCCAGATCATAGACCGACTGTAAGTTCCAGACAATCCTTCTTATCCCAGTAACCTACATCATTCTGCAGAAACTAATATTGGTTATTATTTTCATCTTAGGCTGCAGAACTATTGAGAGACACCTACTTGCAACCATATGTGGCTGAATCATGTAACCCTTCTCCTTTCTATCTCCCTATAAAGCCTACCACTGTTAATAATACTCCACAAGAGAAACAAGCAAGGAGGCGAACTTATGCCCACCCGCAGGTGTGCAATGCCAATACATGCAGTGAGGCAAGAGTACCTGCACCCAAACCATCCATAAAGGAGGGTCGAGCGAAAAGCAACACCAATATAAGCCCAACAAATGAGACCACTGCAAATATTCCAACTCTTTCTGCTACCGACCAGCCAAAAAATGTTGAGACAGAGAAGACCAGCACCAGTGGCCCAATAGTTTGCAATAAAAACATACAAGAGAAACCGGAAGATGAGCATGCCAAAGATGTAATTGTATGCATGTCCATTGGACGCCAACAAAGCAATCAATCAGAGGGAAACCTAAGAATGAAAAATGACACAGATGAGATAGGCCTGATAGCAGAAGAAACATCAACTGGAAGCACGTTGACCATTCTACAAGGGGATAACACACATGCTACAGAATGGGATGGCTTAAACATTATCCAGCAAAGAGCCGATGCGCTAGAGTCACTTCTTGAGCTGTCTGCAAAGCTACTGCAGCAGGAGAGGCTAGAGGAACTTGCAGGTGTTCTAAGGCCATTTGGAGAAGAAGCAGTATCATCAAGGGAAACGGCAATATGGTTAACAAAGAGTCTTGTATCCCTACCTAAGCTTGCAAAGGAATGACAACATCTAGGGTCTGTTTGATTGTCGTAACTGGCTGTAATTCGTAGTTGTAATTGGTAAAGTCTTTTACAATTGTAGATGAGTTACATGTATGTAAATTTTACGGTGTTTGGTTGGTAATATAAAATTGTAAAGTGGGAAAGTGTATTGTATTTTACGGTGTTTGGTTGTCGTAATGTATAAGTCGTAAGTGAAAAAGTTGACCACAAAATTAACTATTTGGTGATTTTAAAAGTTTTAATACTACAAATAAATATTAAAAAAGTTAAATATTAAAAAATTTTAATATTAATATAAAAAAATATTACAAATTTGTATGACCACAAAATTAACTGTAACTGGGCTGTAAGTGAGTGGTAACTGGGTTGCAAGTGAGTGTTAGTTGAGTTACGTAAGTCTTTTACGAATTAGGGTCCAAACAAACGCCGTAGTTGTAACTGGGTAGTAAGTCATTTACGAATTACGGAGTTTTACGCGAAACAAACGGCCCCCTAGTAGGCTGAAATTTTTGACTGAAAATAATATTTGGTGTTTATTGTGTGCCTAAGTTGGATGACTGTTCTCCTTTTGACAAATGTTGAATTAGACAATGGAACACAATAGTAGTTCATTAAGGACGACCTCTCTGATTGATATCTTAAATTCTGCGGCTAAAGCTGCTAAACCAACATACAGTATCTCTTTTGCCACTTCCTCCTTGAAATCTTCTCCACCAAATGAACATCTTAACCAAAATGAAAACTCCAAAACCACGTGTCCATGTTCTTATCATCAACCATCGAGCATTATGTTAGATGAGTTTCAATTTGGAGTAAATGAGAAATCTAGGACAAGACAACAAAACATCAGAGATGTAGCTAATGAAAGGAACTCAGAATTGAGCCAAAAAATAAATGATAGCAATAAAAAGAAAAGGTGGAAGCAAGAAGAAAGATGAGACAATGGAGTTCTCATTTCCCATCACCCATGACCACAATTTCTTCTCTTTTTCATCCCCAACCTCTTTCTATTTTAATCACCATGTCAGGGTGACCCCCCTGCCATATTGCACATCAAACAGATCATCTATCATTCCCATGGACACATACAGAACCAAAGCTGGGATTCACTAGCGACTGTTGATTTCTCAGTGTGGTCACACTATTCCCTGTCAAAACTAATTTGAAGTAGATTGAACAGAAGTTTGACCACAGCTCAGAAGTGAGAAAAATTATGCAAGACCTCCTGTCGCGAAGACTGTTATTTTTGTACTACTACCTTACTGGTCTGTGGACCAAGTCAATGCAATTACAGTAACCCAAAATAATTTAAGTTTTAACCAATTTGTTATTTATAATAGATTCTTTTGGCTGGGGTGATGAAGAGCAAGACTATTTTTATCAATCAATTTATAAGTTAATCATGTAGTCATTCCTAAGATTGTTAACATTCACTATACCTTCTACCATACTGTGGTAGACTGGAAACTATTACCTTACTTGCACTATACAATACAGGCATCAGTTCTGACGCTGCTAAGCTCTAGTTCTAAATTCAAGATATCATCATCATTTAAAACCAACAGAGAAAGATGGCCATCTCAAATAGACCTCAAAAGTACAATACAGTGATGCAAGACCCTATTGTACTGAATATGTAATAAAAATGTTAACTTCCAATGCTACCAAATGAACTACAATGCCAACAAGTACACCTACAAGGCTACAACAACGTTAACATTTCCCATAAAATCCACTGGACTATAGAAATGTTACTGACGGGATCGCCCTAGCTATTATTTAGTAGGCTTCTTTTAAGTTGTTTTATTTTATTTAGTGTCTTTTTTTTAGTCCCACATCGGTTATGATGGGGATGTCTTCTTTGTTGGAGCCTATATAAGGCCTAAAGTTGTATTGGTTATTAGACTATGATGAATTAATTTAAACCCCCTTTTCGTGGAAGCATGGTGATTTGCTTTACAAATTTAATCTTTGCATGGTGATGTGCGGAGTGAGAGAGAGATCTCCCGGATGCTGAAGCCTGAATTTATCTTTATCCCCTCAAAACCCTAATTTCTTCCCTCTTTCTTCCTTTTTCCTTCTCGTATTACATCAGTTTGGTATAGAGCTAAATTCCTGCTTTGTTCTTCTTCCACAAAAACTCTAGATCTACAACTCCCTCTTTCGTTTCTCTTCTCTATTTGTTTAAAAAAAAAAGAAAAGAAAAGGAAAAGAACTAAAAAAGAGAAAAAAAGAAAAAAAATAATATTGTTTTGTGAACATCATCTTCCCCGATCACACTCAACGCTCTTCCGCCCTCGTTTCCTCCTCAACCTTGTCGCTTTCACCTCCAAAGCCACCCATGCTCATTTTCACCCTCGCCGAGATCACACAAGCCCACTTTGACAACCTCGTCTGCAACCTTCACCATCAGCGACACCACAACTCCTCTCTGTCTCCGCCGTCGATCTGCCTTCACTGTCGTCTTCATTAAATCTTCGCTGAAGTCCAGACCTGCCTCTATCTTCTTCTCCATCAAAACCTCCTCTTCTTCACCTCATCGCAGCAGCAACATCCTCCTCCTGATCTTCGACAACAAACCGCAACATCTTCGCCGCCAAGACCTTCGACCTCCATAGTCTTTGTCGTCGTTTTCATCCTCCAGTCGACGAGCCTCGCCGGAGTACTAGAGCCGCGCGCCAACAGATCTGACACATATGTCCCCTTCTCAGATCTCGACACGGATCACCTCGTCCACTGCCTCAGATTTGCCCTCGCCGCACCTCCACCGTCTCGGTCATTGAGTATCCGCCAGCGTACAGTCCTCGTCGCCGCCGTCTCCACCCTCTGACGACACCGCTACCATCGTCTCCGCCTTTTGTCGATTCCTCCATTGTCGCCTTCGTCTTCTGCCGCCGCTGCTGACAAATCTCTCCGCCGACAACACCATCGTCTCCTCTCTTCTCCGACGATCACCACTGACTCCACCTTGCCCTCGCCTCCGTATCCTCGCCGCCGATTTCCTCCACACTAGGACATCGTCTTCGAGCACCGTCGTGATCACCTCGTCGTCGTAGCCGAGAGTTTAGCCCTAGCAGTTAGGGTATGAGAAGACAATAGGTTTGGGTTCAATCTCGACTTAAGCTGACCCGAACTATTCGGGTTAAGTGAAGTGATCGGGTCGAATCCGAACATGACCCGACCAAGATCTAGCCTAAGCAAGCAGCCCAACCGGTCCAATCAAACCCAGCGAGACTGGCCCAAGTTGCTCAGACCGAACCTAGGGCTGAACCAGATTGAATCAAATTGGAGACTGAGTCGACTCGGCCGAGTTGACTCGACTGAGCCGAACAGTCCAGAAGCAACATCAGTACATTGACCTTCCGAAGCCCGTTTCGAGCCTGTTCAGAGTCCGATTCGAGTTCCATCTGAAGTGTTGGATCCGTAGCCGAGTCCCGGAGATACTGGAAGAATTTCACAGCTTTTGAGCAGCAGATCAAACCTCCACGAGCTCCAGTTTGGACAGTCCAACAGCGTTTCAGGACCTATTTCCCATTTCCAGTCCGATTCGAGTTATGTTTGAAGCGTTGGGTTTGTCACTAGATCCCGAAGCCGACATGGAAGAGAACCTGGACCGCATGCTAGAGAAACTTGAGTTCATCTTCAGACTAGTTCGGAATTGCAATTCCACATTAAAGAGGATAAAGTCACGAGGCGAGTCGACATATCAATTGCATCCCTAGTGATGATGCTAGAGAACCAGAAGTTGTTAATGAGGCTGAGCCGAGCCAAAATTGTTGATGAGCCGGAGCCGGATCCAGAGCCAGAAGTTGTTGATGAGCCGAATCCAGAGCCAAAAGTGAGTCTCTAATCGAGACCCTTGTAGATTTTCTAGCGGAGCCTATCATGGAACTATTTCGCCTCCACTAGTCATGAGAGTTTTCTTATCCCTGAGGCTGCCTGACGTGTACAAACCGTTGCAGATCTTCTACATGAGGCAGGTTCATAAGAGTATGACATTTTGGCATGCGATTCAGTTTTCAACGAAGCTGATTTGAGTTATTTTGCTGCATTTATCCTGCTCGAGTTACCTCTGACTGCGGCCGATCTGTCATGAAAGCCAGTGTGCCTCTACCACCGTAGCTCAAGAATGATGCATCAGTGCTGATTCCCCGACCACCACCTTGGCCTGATTGATGCGAGATGTGATACAGTTCTACCCGTCGTGCCTGCTACCTGTTACCACTGCATTCACTGGAGATGAATGCTTTTATACCAGGGAAAATGATGGGGATCGCCCTAGTTATTATTTATTAGACTTCTTTTAAGTTATTTTATTTTATTTAGTGTATTTTTAGTCTCACATCGGTTATGATGGGAAAATCTTCTTTGTAAGAGCCTGTATAAGGCCTAGAGTTGTATTGAATTATTTAGACTATGATGAATTAACTTAAACTCCTTTTTTGTGGAAGTATGGTGATTTGCTTTACAAATTTAATCTTTGCATGGTGATGTAGGAGCGGGAGAGAGATCTCCCGGGTGCTGAAACCCAAATTCATCTTTATCCCCTTAAAACCCTAATTTCTTCCCTCTTTCTTTCTTTCCCCCTTCTCGTATTACAGTAGTTACTCACAGCAAGCCAAATGCCAAACTCAACAACAAAATGAAAAAAACAAGAAGAATTGGAAATGTCATCTCCAACTAAAACAAATGGGAACCATGAACTTTCAAGAATGCAATGCAATGTAGCTATGGCCTTTTTTAATGAAAGAAAAAAAGAAAGAAGAGAAAATACACTATTAGTAAATTAAAACATAAAACGATTAAACGTTCTTTAAAAAAGGAAAAATACACTATTAATAACTAAAAACAACTAAAGGTTCTTCAAAATGACACTTGGCCGACACATATCAAACACTATGGAGGCATGTCAAGTTTGAAGAAACCAAAAGGTCGTGTTTTAAGCTATGTCAGCTCTTAAAAAATTCTACAGATCTTGTGTCGGGCATCACGGAGGCATGTGTCGCTTCAATAAACAAATAGAGGGTCCTCTAAAATAAGAAGGATATTATTGTTAATAAAACATAAGATCCTCCCAAACATGTGAGGGCCTTCATAAATTGTACTAGGTGAGGTGAGGTATTGTATTGGACTTCATATTTGTTTGTTTGATTTAGATACCAGATTAGAAGATATAAAATTAAATAAATTAATACTTTAGTTTGTGTTTGTTTCTAATTCGAATAAAACATCTCTTTATCATTATGGGTTTCAATATGTATTATACAAGAAAGACGCACATACATATAAACATAATGATGTACCCATGTCTTTGTGTTCTTCTCTTTTAAGGATTTGACATACCGCTGTCTTCGTGTCATGTCCTATCCATATCATGTGTTCGTGTCCATGCTTCCAATATAGATTCACACTCTACTAAAACAACACTACTGTTGAATTCAACATGGTGTAAAATAGATGAACTATGTTCAGCTTAACTAGTCCAAACATTGTTCATTTATTACCAAGGCACATTGACCTTACCTTCAGGTTAAATTGAGCTGGAGTCATTTTTAAAAAGCCAGCTTCCAAATTAAACAAGTAGATTGAGCTTGGCTCAATTTGACATGGAGAACTTCATCTTAAACTAATGTTCAGGTTCTCAAATATTTAAAAGCAAAAGCTTTGATCAAACATCTGGATTCATATTTAATTTAGTTCCTTCTATAGTTTTACAAGATTACTGTTTGAGTTTTCTATAAGTAAAACATGCATACTAATTATTGTTACTAACTCTCCTCCCAGTAATCCATAAATGCTTTTGTAGAATTTTAGGAGAAAGTATCATAGTCAAAATTAACTAATAAATTAGTGAAATAAGATTCAATTGATTCAAAAACCATAGCACAATTAAGACAAACAACCTCAAACATTCATCAGCGAACAACATAGAGAAAAATCTTAAAATCTAGGTAATATTATCTCCGTGTCTAACTTAGTAGGTACAAACTATTACAAAGTAATGCATACTATATAAAATAGACATCTTACATTAGAAATGAGCTTTAATCGAGCTTCTATGAGATACAGAAATTTAATAATCAAGCTCAGATTGAGCCTAATCTAACTTAAAAAGTTATAAAGATGTCGACGAGCAAGCTATTGTTGGGCCAAGTCAAACTGTTCATGAATTGCATGTTCAAATAACAATCATGAAAACAACATCGATATGAAATGCAGAGCAACAAAGGTCGCATTGTAATAACAGTGCTCCAATGACTCCAGCAAAATCCCCATAGTATAAAAAGGAAATTAGACAAATTAACAGAGTTGCATGATTAAACTAGACCAAATGTATGACTAAACATATTTTCATGATGCCAATCAGTAATCCCACAATACAATGTACCAGAATCTTGTTGCAACCACACAAGCCAACCAAAATTCCCATAATCAACACTTTATGCAAAGATCCTCAAAAATTGACTATTGATGTTGCCCAAACGCAGTTTCAAGTACACATGGAATAAGAATCTACATCATTTCAAGCCCTCAAGTAATCGTAAAGAGCAGAGTTTTATTGAAATCAACAACAAACTCTTAATCTCACCTCAACCACAGCGTTACCAAAGTCCCGGCGGAGAGCCCAACCACGCAACAAACCGAAGCCACCCGAATCCTCAAGAACAAGACTTTCAAGCTCTTGGCTGACTGAAGGCTGAGCGTCAAGATCTGAAGCCTCCCCTGCTGCTCCATCTTCTGGAAGAAGCCTATGGGCTTGAGGCTCCTCCGCATCAAGAACGCCAGCGAGAACGGGAAGGCGAAGGCGGCGAAGCCCTGAATCGAGACGGCATTCGAAGGGTTCGAAGAAGGGGAGGAGGCGTAGGCGATGTAAGCGCCGAGGCCGAGGTGGGCGACGCCGAGGAGGGCGAGGGAGGAGCTGAGGTCGTAGATGGACTTGCGGAGCGAGTGGAGGACCTCGCGGGTCTCGTTGGCGAGGGCGGAGTCGTCGCGCTCCACGGTGGGTCCCTCAATTTCCTGGTGCTGGAAGCCGTTAGGACTAGGGTTAGGGTTTGGACTGGGGTTGGGGTTAGCGGAGAAGGGTTTTATTAAGAAAGGGATGGGGCTAGGGTTTGGGAAGTGGCTGTTGGGAATGCGGAAGGGTTGAGAAGAAGATGGGATTGAGGGTTAGGGTTTTGGAGGAGGAGGAGCCTGGAGGAGGAGGAGGCGCGGAGGAGCCAGCGAGAGAAGAGGGCGGCGGAGGCCATTGCATTTGATCGAGGGGTTTGATTGATTAAGAAACGTTTATTTTGACTCTATTTAGGCCGATATCAATGCAGGTCAAACTTTTCCTCCTTGCTTTTCCTCGTGCTTGACTTTTTGTGTCAGGAATGTAAACGGGTCGGGTTCGGAACAGATGCATGTAAAGCTCAAATGTGAACCCGATAAGAAAATGATTTACCACATTCTGATAGATTACAAAAAAATTTTATTTAACACTGAAAAAACGTATACGAACAATCTATAGAAAACCCTAACAGTCTGAAAAGAGAGACGGAGAGAATCCTTTTGAGAGCGAAAACCCAAATTTCCGCATAGAGATGAGAGAAATCTTTTTCACGGAACGAAAACTTACATTCTACGGACAGATCACAACAAGAGAGTTAGAGCGAATCTTTGTTCCGATCAACATTCCCAAGCTTATCCCACTAAGAGATCACACATGAAAGGAAATCATAAATAAGAGATTACTGAGAGAGAGAGAAGTAACCGTAAGTTCTATTTGAAGTAGATTCTTTCTTTTTTTATATTTGAGGGGAAATTGGGACCAATATCTACGTTAAAATAAGAATTAGTTGTACATTAAAGGGAGAGTACATTGGTCACTACCCATCCTCGTTACATTGTTACTCTTATTCTGTTAAATAGACCTGGCCACCCAAAGTGTTAGGGGAAAAAATTTGGATACCGTTACTGCAACACAAGCAACCAATGAGTACCAAAAGTTTATCGGTCAGAAAAAAAAAAATTGTATGAGAAAGTTAAGGAGTAATTAAGTTAAGGGATCAGATCCATAAAGAAATTATATGAAAGATACACCCAAAGTTTTTTTTTAGTTTCACCACAGGTATCTAAGTCGTCACATTCCCGATTTCTATGGGTTATATGATCTTTAGATGAAGGGAGTTCCTCAAATTTCGGAAAAACCTACTGATTGGAATATAATTTTTTTTGTTTAGCTTCTTGGGGTGATGTTGTTGTCTAATTTGTGTTGTTAATTAATTTATTTGAGCTGTAGTAATTGACCAATTTTGTTGTTTTATGTTTTGAATGAGATGCAATGCTTAGCTTGATTAGTTCTTTAATGGTACTGCATTTTGGCCAAGTCAAAATGTAGTACCTTGACTGTACATAGATTATGTACTGCATGTTCTGTGTCAAATTGTTATTTAGTAGTTAATTTTGTTGTTATTAACTCATGTAATTGTTGTTTAAAAGGTTAATTTTGGTGTTATTAACTCATGTAACTTCAGCTGTCGACAAGTCCTTCTTTTCGCTATCAACTCCAGACTTCACAATGGGGCCGATGTCGCGATGTGAAAGAGAGAGAAGGAAAGAGATGAGGAAGCAAGAGAGGTTGCGATGTGAAAGAGGTTCTCTCTCACACCAGTTCAGATCGCGAACCGGTTCGATAGTTTAAGTTAATATAATATAAGAGTCTAAGTTAATATGAGATCACTCAGATCCGATGGCCCACACGCTAGTTCTCAAGCTGCTCTGTGAGAACAGTTCTTAGGGATAAGTACTCTATTTCGATAGTTCATTTTGCGCATACTTGACGAATAAGTAAAAAATAAACACTTGATTTTAGTTACTTTAAAAAGCACGGATATCTGACACAGAGAGAATTGACTAAGACACACATCAGATTAGTGCACCAAAAAAAATGGATTAAGGAGCTTTCAAGAATGCACATAATTCTTCAGAAAATATTTTATTTTTTCCGATCTTTTTATTTGGGCGAATAGCTCAATATCTGTCCCAATTTAGAACATTCGCAGAAAGTACGTCGCCTACGCCAGTTTCTGCTAATTATATTTTTATAATTTTGATTTTCCTGATTTTTCTGGGTTAGAAAAAATATATCAAGTTAATTGTATTTTTGATCTTTTCTTTTTCTTTTTCTTTTTGCTAGTAGTTGTATTTTGTGTTTGAAGGTCCAAACCATATTATTGTGTAGTTTCTTAGTCATTGCCTAAGAAACTTAATTAGTAATTTAGTATTCAACAAAACAAAATAATTCTAATTCACATGAAATGTTCAAACCCAAATCCGATCTTTTAAATAAACGGGTTGACCAAATGTAAAATTATTATTTAAAAAAAAAGAAAAATGTCAAATGCAAAAATAACATTTTTTTTGTCTCTCTAAACAAAGAAAGCAGGCCCGGCGTTGGAGCTGGGGTGTGTAAACCATCGTCGCTATTTTATTTAATTAATATAAATTCAGTCACAGTGATTTCTGATTATACAGTTGAATCCGATGTGCAGTAATTAACTAAAAAAAAAACAGATATTTTCACCCACCAATGGTGATGAATGACGAGCGAGTTAACCTTATTTTGAGTTCAATTCATTTGTTAGTGGAGTTAAAACCATGGCGGACCCAATAGTGGCTGGGCCGGGCTATAGTCCGGCCATTTTTTAATATATTTGATTATACCTATTTTTATTTTGTTCTTTTACATATATTTTGTTAGACCCCTTTTTTATTTGTTTTTTTTTTTAGCAATTTATTCCTAATTCCACTCCTAATTTAGTGGAGAATACTGTTTCATTTTTTTAATAATTCATATAATTCACAAGTATATGTTATAAAAGATTGCAGCCACCTAAAATTTATTTCTGATTCTTAAAAAAATACCAAATCGAACATTAACTATTTGCGAATAATTTGTTAGTCTAGTAATTCTTGAAGTCAAGCCCTTTGACATTGATATTCCAAGAGTTTCCAATGGCCTCTCTTTGAAGAAGTAGAAATGTTTATAAATAAAAGTTTATTTTGCACAGCTCACTTAAATTTCATATATATAATCAACTTGTGTAATGAGATGCACTTTAGCAAAATTGGCCTAGTTTACGTTTGACAGCCCACTTCCCGTCCCCTGGAGGCAGTGAGGAGACATTTATATCATCAAAATTTAATTAATTTGTATACCGTCACTGTCGATGAAAAACCGACTAATCGATCAGGAAGAGAAGGAAAAAGGGAAGAGAAGAAGAAGAAGGGGGAGCTGAGAGAGAAGAAAGAGGAGGAGTGAGACTCTGCTCTCTCTCTCGCAGACGGACAGGCAGATGGACAAAATTTCTGTACGAGTCACAAAATAAAATATTCCTTCAATTATTTGATTACTTAGTATATGTCACTATCGGTGAGAAACCGACCGATGGGCCACGAGAAGGAGTAGAGAGAAAAGAAAGAAGGAGGAGGAGGTCAACGCCCCTCTTTTATCTCTCTCGTGGATGAAGAGATATAAACGGGCAAAGTTTTTATATGAGTCACGGGAGAAACTCTCTCTTCAATCGGTTTTGATTAACCGTTGCATCTCTCCTCTATAAAAGCCAACCCCTCCCTCGCTTCACTACAACCATCCAGTAAGTAGAACTGTTTGTATAATTCCATTTCCAAACATCAAGCAAAGTAATGGCCAACCTCTACTTTGTTCAGATGACGATGAAGACCATGGTTGTTATCTTGTTCGCAACTCTGGTCGCCGGACATGAAGGGCACCACCATGAGATG
>JAVJIF010018286.1:0-94167 GCA_038442645.1 Agave tequilana
GGCGACCATGCCTATGTATGCTTTATATTGAAAATCATTTTAACATGAGCATGATTGGTGCTACGATTATGAGTTATACACTTGATATTATTGTTGTTTCAATTGGTATCATTAGATTCTTTCAATTGGTATCAATATTGACAGTTTCTTGTATACTCATATATATTTTTATGTATGTATGCTTACTCTTCAAATAGTATCAATTTAGTATCAATTCGATTGGTATCTAATTTTTCATACATATATATGTTTTTTTGTGCTTATTATATTCCTATATTTTTAAGCACAAATTTTTATTATGATAAGCTTGAGTTTTTAATTCCTATAATGTTACAATTGATTTTTCAATTGATATTTTAATAACGATGCATAAGCTTATGAAAAATAAAAATAAAAAAAAATAATTTTGATCATCGTTTTATTTGGTATTTCATAAAGGGGGAGAAAACTCGTATTTTATCTTTCAATTGGTATTTTGTTTACCATTGGTTTTGTATTCCACTCCCTTACTTTATGATAGAAAATGATTAAAAAATGAAAATTGATTTTTAATTGGTATCATATGCTTATAAAGAATAATATTTTCAATGGTATCAAGATTTTATTTGTTTTCTTCTCACAATTGGTATCAATGCCTTTATTTACTTTCAATTGGTATCAATTCTTAAATGTTTTTATGTTTCATTTCAATTGGTATCAATGTTCTACATTGACATATTTTTAATTGGTATCATATTTGATTTGACCCCTTATTGGTATTATTTTTGTTTTTAGAAGGGGAGAGTATCATTTTTTTTTTTGTTTCTTTTACCCCTTAGTTAATTCTTTGTTTCGAACAAAAAGGGGGAGAAGAATTTATTGATTTATTTTTTACTTTAACCCCTTTGCTGATGATTGATAAAAGGGGGAGAAGAATTTGAGTTCATATGCATGTTTTGTATGCATGTTCATGTTTTTATGTTTTAAAAAAAAAGAGAAGAAATTGTATGCATGTTTCATGTTTGATATCAAAAGCATGTTTAATTATTGGTATCAAGAGCATTACTTAATATTGGTATCAAAAGCATTTTTATCCGTAATAAAGTTTTAGCTTTTAAATTGGTATCAAGAGCATGTTTTGCAATTGGTACGTTTTGAAAATTTATTTAATTGGTATCAAGAGCATGTTTTTAAAAATTTATTTATTTTATGCATGTCTATACATATTCATGTTTAATATTCATTGCATATATTTATTGTTTATTGCTGTGCATGAGTTAAGGGGGAGCTTCCTTGAAGCTTAACTTTAATTCATGCATATATAACTCCATGAGTTTTGTCATCATCAAAAAGGGGGAGATTGTTGGCCCAGAGGCCTTCCACTCTAGTTTTGATGATGATTAACTCATGTAGTTATGTGTACTAATAATCTTGTGATTTTAGTTTCAGATCTCTAATAATGTTAGTAGGTGACTACCTTCAACAAAGGTATTTTGGAGCTATTCACATGGTTATTCAAGAGCCCGAGCATCAAGATCTTACATAGCAATCGTTGGAGTCTTGCTCGGTGGATCACGGAGTTTTGGATCGAGTCGATTGGAGACGACGCTCTACAAGAAGACCTCGGTACCTAGTTTAGATTGTGTTTTAGATCCATTTGTAAAGATTAGAATAGTGTGATATGCTCAAGTTCACAACACACACACGTTTCATGTTTTGAATATTGGTTTTCGTTTTTGGTTTAACCGATATTGGTTTTCATGAATAGATAGTATATCAAAACAAGTTTAAATGGTTTATGTATATTAGATTCATTCTATATACATGTATGCTTCATGTCTTCAATAAACTTAAGTTTGACATACCTATTCATGTATCTAGATTTTGTGTTTTTAACAAAACGTATTTTCGGAATAAAAGTCAAAAGCTATGATATGTATATGTTTCATGTATATTGGACTTACGTCCATATGCATCTTGCTTCAAAGTATTTAAATATCAGGTTTTTGCATTTGAATGAGTTTTGGAAAAATAGGATTTTCATTTGGAAAATTCAAGTTTGGAAAAATACAGTTTTTAGTTTTCGGCAAAATTCCATAACACAAAAATGGTTCAAAATATTTGAAATTTGTGTTGAAATTTTTCACACAAGTTTGTATTTCAATGTATAATAAGAAAACTATTTTTGTGGATTTTTAGAGATTTTATGGGAATTTTTAAGAGATTAAAAACCTATGTTTTCTGTCCCAGAACTGTTCTGCCAGGCTCTGTCGGTCGACCGCACGGTCGACCGGACCTGGAGCTGGTCGACCATAGCGGTCGACCGACGTGCACAGAACGTGCACGCTGGCTGCCCATTTAGCCGGTCGACCGCACGGTCGACCGACTGGAAGAAACCCACTCTCGGGTTGCTCCGGTCGACCGGCCAGAGAGCCGTTGCTCTCTGGTTCAGGGGCCGGTCGACCGGCCGGTCGATCGGATGGTCAAATCTGACCATTTTTGGCTGCAACGGCTAGTTATTTGAAGAAGCTATAAAAAGGTTTTCTCTTAATAGTTTTTAACAAGTTTTTAGAGAGCAAAATTTCTGATCTTACTAGTGTGTTTACAGCAATCAAAAAGAAGTTTTTGGGCTCAAATATTTACATTCTATTTGGTGTTTTCTAGGGTTTTAGAAAATCAAAGAAAAGTGATTTTTGGGAAAAGTGTTTTGATTCAACTTCTTCATCTTTACTTCTATTTTTTCCCAAGGATTTTTCTTTGAGTATTTGTTTTCCATTCCTTTGGTTTTTCACACACTTGAGCTTCATTCTATCCTATCTATAGGATCTTTGTGTTTGTGAGAAAAAGAGATTGGTTTGTGATCTTTTAATCACCAAGTTGTAAACCCTAATTATTGTTTGGCTTTGTGCCTTTCCCTCATAGTGTTGAGGAGGTTGTGCAATTGGGTTGTATCCCTCAAGTTGTGAGATGATCCTTGTTTAGCTTTGTGCTTATCCCTCAAGTGTGAGGTGATAGTTTTGTTGGCTTGGTGCTTAGCCTCTAGTGAGAGATTGTGGTTGTAAACGGGTTTTTTGATCATTGACCGGGTTCGGGTCGGGTAATGGGAAAACCCGAAATAACAAAGGGCGGGGCGGGGCGGGTACGGTATAGCATTGCCCCGCCCCGTTACCCGCCCCGTACCCGCCCCGCTATTTTTTCATATAATGAGTATAATAATATTACATATACATCTACTTAAATAACGTAACTTTTAACACTAATTACAAATATGTCATTCCCTATAAATATCTAAACCAAATGTTCCAAAATTCAAATCCAATTTGCCCTAAAAATTTGAGCCCAATGCACGATTTCGGGTCGGGTCGGGTCGGGTATTTTTATTACCCGCCGGGGCGGGGATGGGGTGATTGTGGAATACCCAACGGGGTTTGGGACGGGGACGGGGCGAGTTTTGGGATTTCGGGGACGGGGACGGGGTGTTCAATACCCGGCCCCGACCCGCCCTGTTGCCATCCCTACTAGTTATTGTATTGCCCCAAATCCACGGTGGAGGTTCCCTGTGTGGGAGTCCTTTGTGGACAAGCTAGTGGATTCGAAATCCTTCTGGGTGAAGGCGGGGACGTAGAGCTGGGTGCTCGAACCTCGAAACAAATCTTGTTGTTTGCGCTTGATCCATTGACTCTTACTCTCTCTCTCTCTATTTACTTTGTGCATTGATCATATTGCTATATCATATACTTGCTTGTGTGTTGTTGCAATTAATTTTAAATTCCGCATTTAGTTCATTAGATTAGCATTATCACCTATTCACCCCCTCTAGGTGATTTCAAGAAGTTGTTAGAGTATGATTCTTATCAAATTGATGTTCAAGGTTGGAGATTGAGAGGCAAAACCTCGAAGAATAGTGACTTGATATAATTAGGCCCGTTGTTCAGCACGGATACCTCCCACTAGTCTTGCCCCTACCTGATCGATTAACTTGTGGTGAGATTTTTACAAGGTACCCCCCATGGATAGTCTAACCAGTTAGGAGTCATCTAGGTCTAAGTCAACCCTAACATAGGCTTATTTTTTCTTTTCTTTTTCTTTATCTGTTTGTTTGTTTATTTGTTTGTTTGTTTTTCTTTTTTTTATGAATTGTGATATGGGTTTCAACAATAATAATTTTTTCAATCCTAACATGAAATCATATTTCACCCCGACTTCAATTGACTCAGATAACTCCAACCTGGTTATGTACGACATGGACCAACCATATAGGCTGGATTGGGTTTATCCGACTCAATATGACCCATGCCCCAATCCTATGACCAAGATTTTCAAATTAATTTCTATTCTTCACGGAGTCAGTAGGGATTCACCTCCCCTGAGTCAAATTTTCAACCACATTGATCTCAATTTTCACAATTTTCATTCCCCGATCTGCTTCACATCCTCCTTTTCTTGAACCACCAATTGAAGAAAAATCAAGTTACAATGGAACATGGAAGCCATGTTAGAGGCCCAAAAATAATTTGAAATCATGACAGCCTCATCATATCCACAGAGTTTCCAAAATCTATATAGTTCTTTTTCAAAATCACTAAAAGAAAAATTATTGTTGAAAAGAACTATGGAATTCGTGCAAGAGTCCGAGCGACTAATTCAAAATATGGTTGACTTCCAATGTCCACCAAATTTTGATATGACCAAAGACGTATGTCATTTTGGAAATCAAACCTCAATTTCATCATACCAACCTGAACTTGACCAAAATCAAATCCTTGATATTTTGACAAGTTATCCATTTCCTGAAATTGAACTTGAAGATGAATGTGAACCTGAGTTTTAGTTTAGCGATTCGAGTCCAATCCTTGAATTAATATCGACTCCTGTAGTGTTGCCTAAACTAAGTAACATTCTTAAGCTAGTTTTGATTCCCATAATTTCTGAACTTGAATCGATCATTTCACCCATTCACATTCCTTCTGTGGACGAAAATCAAGATTCAACTTCATTACATCGAACTTACCCAAAATTCAAGAACCATCTTGACATTTTAGCAAGTTATTCTTTTCTCGAAATTAAACTTGAGCAAGAATGATATCCTGATCCATGAGTTGGTAATTCCATTTCGCTTTTTGATTTAATAATGACTCCGATATCTTTACCAGATTCTTTTCATATTCTGGAGTCAATATTGAATCGTGTATCAGTACACTGTGAAATTGAATTACCAATATTTTACAATCATATTCCGTTAATGGGGAAAGTGTGTGAACATCAACTTCTTGATTTGGACCCACTTTCTGACCCAATCTCGACTCCATAATCTTTACTTGATTCAGTCAATTTCCTGAGTCGATATTAGTTCATGTACTTACTGAGCCCAAATCAATCATTCCATCATTTCACACTCCATTCTGGGACAAAAGTATTGATAATAATGACTCTGAAATTATTGTAAAAATTTGAAAATTAGATAGGGTAAAATTCTAAATAAAAATCATCTGTATATACATCATAATTGTGGGTTATATTAGAGAGGTTACTGGTGGGTTCTTGTGAACTTCACGCAATTAGAATTGAGCCGCATTATGTGGACCAATCTGACCACCCCCGGAACCACCACCATGAGGTAATTTTCTTTCCCTTTCCATTTGTTTTATGCATATACACATTCACGATGCATTGAGGACAATACATGAGATAAGTGTGGGGGAGGGTTTACTAACGTAGGTTATTCTAAACTTTCTTTCTTTTACACTTCTTTTTGGAAAAATTTTAGATTTTTTGTATAAAATTCTTTTCTTTTTACAAAACATTTTGAAATAAGAAAAATGGTTTTGATTTATTTTTAAGAAAGTTAAGAGGATCTTAGAAGTTAAAAAACTTAAAATTATGAATTCTTAATCTGAGTCAAAATAATATCTTATTTAACTTTTAGGATAAGAAAGTAAAATTGGAAAGATAATTTGATCTCGAATTTTTTGCCTTAGATATTTGCACTTCAAACTTACACAATTTTTTGAGATTGAAACAAAGACTGAAAATGTCATTATATATATATATATATATATATATATATATATATATATATATATATATATATATATATATATATATATTATATATATATATGATGATTAAAACCACTTAGTGAAGCTGGGTAGTTATGCCTCAGGAAGCATAATTATTTATGCCTAAAACGGTGGACAAAAATAAAATAATCCTTTAGTTTTGTGGTCTTGTTTACTCGAGTCCTTAAGCCTGATGGATGTTTTCTCATCTGGATCCCTAAACTCATCTGGTTCCCTAAGGCAAAAATAAAACGGCCATGCTGCGGCTAGAAGCAGAGTACCAGGGCGTGGGTCTGGTACTTGAGGTTCCCAGAAGTCAATACATAGCCCATACCTCCAGTACCAGACCCATGCCCTTGCACTCCGCTTCTGGCCGCAGCATGGCCACGGGGCCACATTTTGCGGCTAACCGCACGACTCCGTACAGCTTCCCTGTGCACTTTTTTGCCTATAAATACCCAGTATTGAGCAGATTTCCAAGGAGAAAAGTTTTTGATGGTATTCTTCTCTTTAGGGTAGTTTTAGTTGTTCTTCTTCTTCTTCTTTTATATTTTTCATTTTTTGTAGATCATGTAATAAGGAAGAGAGTGATTCATAGGATAGAAGAGAAAGTTCTTGTAATGGAGGGTGACACTCTATGAAAGGTTCTTCCTTTATCTCTATTTGTTTTCTTCTCTCTAACTCTTTACATGTTTAGCTAATTTTGTTCTCATGGAAATTAACTACTAACCACTAACTATGCTAACTCCTTACTTGATTATCCACATAAATCTAATAGCCTCTACTTGTCCTTGCTCTTGCAAGAGCTATTGATGGCTCATGATGATGGATTCTAACACTCTAACATCTAACTCTCTAACAAGTTATCATTACTTTATTTCATGCTTACTCTAGTTAGTTTTGATGGTTTAAGTATAACTTGCTCTTGTTTGTTGAGTTTGAATGTGAAAGTGATCTAATGAGCCATGCTTTTTAAAGCTCTTGAACCAAGGACCAGTGACAGCCAATGATACATGTGAGGCAACTATCACTAAGAGGTTAGCATGTAAGTGGAGCCATTAGTAGTTAATAGCCATGAGTTTTCTTGTATCCCTTTTTATCCTTTTTTTCTATTTGTTTTAAAAACACAAAATTTATAACAACTCTTTTATATTTTCCACTTCTTTGTTTTTACCGTATTCTTCTCTTTTCATTCTTTGTTTTCTTTTCTTTTCTTTTGATTCTTTAAAACTTTGAAGAACACTTAACACACACGTGAATCGAGCGATAAAGCTTCTATCGCCTTCCGTCCTTGTGGATTCGACCCATTTAGCCACCATACTATAACGGAAGTATCGAGAAATCTAAAGCACACACTTTTAACTCGTGATTTCAAAACTTACACTTTTCGTGCATGATTTTCTCCTGATCACTCATCATGGCATAGAAAAGTGGCGACAATGCCAAATTCTCTATGACAGTTTAGACTATCAGAACAAAACCATTTTAAAACCATGTGCAAAGGGGATTCTTGCAAAAGGATGAAAAGCAAGGGGTGGAATTTATTTGAGGACTTAGCCGAAAAAAATCCTCCAATGGGAACCTACTCCCAAAGAGTTTAGGAATATAAA
The DNA here is from genome assembly GCA_038442645.1 of Agave tequilana. Taxonomy (NCBI): domain Eukaryota; kingdom Viridiplantae; phylum Streptophyta; class Magnoliopsida; order Asparagales; family Asparagaceae; genus Agave; species Agave tequilana. The sequence goes on from JAVJIF010018286.1 coordinate 7,649, forward strand.
TCTTATCTCTTCAAAAGGAGGTCTCCATTCAATAGAATCATCCAAAACTGCCGAGACTAAAATTTTTAGCCTAATGAGAAGAATGAAAGCTCTAGAAACTAAGGAGCCAATTCTAGTCAACTAGGTCAGCCCAAATCAATTTTCAACTCTTAGTTGTACTTACTGTCAAGCGATGAACCATGTGTTTGAGGATTGTCCTATTTTCAATGCTCAACAACTATACCCAGAACCCATGAATGCGGCATTTTTAAGGCCCTATAACAATCCTTATGCTCAAGCGTACAATCCTAACTGGAGAAGTCACCTGAATTTCTCGTGGAGCCAAAACAATAATGACCACTCCAAGTCAAATCACTTCCAACAACCCAATCACAATCACAATTCTTCCTATCATCAACCCAATTACCATTATGATTCTTCCAATTATCAACAAAACTTTTCTAATCATGCTCCACAATCTTCTTGCCAAAATCCTCCACTTGAGAAAAAAATGACTTATTTTCAGAAGACTATGGAAAGGTATATGAGGAACTAAGAGTCTCTCATACAAACATTGCAGAACAATATCGCACAAGTCATAATAAGGTTAGAGGTTCAAATGAGTCAACTAGCTAATTCACAAAATAAAACGCCCAAGGGTACTTTCCTAGTCAATCATTAGCGAACCTAAGAAATTCTACCCAAGTTCATCTGGCTAAGAACCAAACAGTTTAATCAATGCAATATTGTTCATACATTAAGGTCAAGAAAGAAAGTTAATAATCAAGTGTCTATGCCACCCAATCCCATTCATCACAACAACACACAAGCATTCACTTCATTTAGTTCCAATCCATCCCAATCTGATGTTACTCAAATTTGAGCAGGGATTATCGCGCGAGAAGCACGCGAGGAGGCTGCTGTATATGTTTGACTAAATCTGAACTTGATTGCTTGAATATTTGATACTTGAACTAGTTTGGTTGAATTAGAATTCACGCAAGAGAAGCATGCACAAAGAGGTTCAGATGTTGCTGGACTTGTGCAAGAACAAGGTTGATTGCTTATATTTGCATCAGAAGAAAAGGCACAAGGTCTTCAAGAACCTCTTGGGTTTACTTGGTAGGCTTGTGTCACATGGGGAAGTGAAGAGATGAGAGATAAAAGAAGAGAAAATATGAAAAGAAAAGATTTTTTTTTATCCTTTTCTGAATTTTTTGTCATTTGATTTTGTGGTGATTTTGTGGCTAAGAGTTTAATGTGGTGGTTAAGATAAGAATTTGAATTGAGATTTGAGAAAATAAGTAGGATTTAAAAAGATATGATGAGAGATAACAAGGAGATTGAAAAGATACTATAATTTTTTTAAATTTATGAAAAAAAGAATGAATGAGATTATTTGACAGAAGAGATGAAAAAAATAATTAATGATTCAAATAAAATTGTACCGACTTCACACCAGGAATCTTTTTATAAGAAACTTATATTACAATTTTAATTTCATTATTCATTATTTTTTTTTTAACCTGGCTCTGATATCAAAAATGATGTGGTTCTGACTATGGTGATGTCAGAAATCAGTAACAAATTTAAACTTACGATGTTTCATTACAAGTTACTATCTTCAGTAGGAATAAACTTGAAACTAATTATATGGCAAGATGGGTTTTAAAAAAAAAAAAATTTTATACTCACAACGTGGATCATTCCAATCATCACAAAGCATATGTCAACACTTAGCTAATTAGGAACAAATCCTACGTACAATAATAGAATAATGAAATAAAAGGTCATGCAGAATCACACACGCTCGTCTTTATATGTGAACAACAGAAAATTCATGACAATATCATAAAGATAAAATAAGCGGTGTAATCCAACAGGTATTTTGATTTTTGCTGAAAATAAAATACCTGCCAAGAAATCACGTTCTCGGGTATCCAAGTGTTTTAAAATTATGTTGGTGAAGTTTCTTCAGATCTGATTGTAAAATGTCATGCTCGCATTGACTGTTTGATGCTGCAGGTTGAGGGGATCAGTTGATCTGCTCGTTGCTTCTGGTTGGCACAGCGAACAGAGGTGAAAAGGTGGATTCTTGGTGTTGCTGTTGCTTGCTAGGTGCTGTCGCACGCAAGAAGGAAGAGGCGGTGGAACTCGGCTACTGTTGGCGCCAATAAAGGAGGAGGGAAAACCCTTTTGGGCTGCTGTATTGCACCAGTAAAGGAGGGAAACTCTTTTAGGATGCTGGTTTGGCACCAGTAAAAGAAGAGGGAAAGCCCTTTTTTTGGGCTGCTAGAGCTCGCACAGGAGGGTTGATTTTTTTTTTTTTGGGTATTGATTACAGAGAATGGTATGGGGACTGGGATTTTGAGGGATCTAAATTTGTGATGGGGGAACTGGATAAGAAGGGGAACTGCTCACGCATGCTGGACAGGGAGAGGTTGTGAAGTTCTGGTGATCCTTGAGTTTGCTTTGTGCTAATCCCTCAAGTTGTGAGGTGATTGTTTTGTTGGATTGGAGATTGCCTCAAGGAGGAGGTTGTGGTTGTAAAGAGAGGAGTTGGGTACTCCTTGTGAGAGTTCTTTGTGGACTAGCTAGTGGATTAGAAATCCTTCGTGTGTCGAAGGCGGGGATGTAGAGCTGGGTGCTCGAACCTCAAAACATATCTTGTTGTTTGCGCTTGATCCATTGACTCTCTCTATCTCTCTCTTTACTTTGTGCGTTGCAACTATTCATATTGTGCATTCATAATTGCTTGGCTTGGTTGTGTGTGCATCACTTATTGATTGCACTTGAATGTATTGCAATTAGTTTTTAAATTCCGCATTGAGTTCATTAGATTAGCATAATCACCTTTCACCCCCCTCTAGATGATTTTTCAGGAAGGTGAAGATGTCCTTGTACCTCAAGGCCCTAGGCATTCATGTTTATCTTGCTACCACTAATGATTCATATGTTAATAATAGCAAGTATATTGGGGCTAACTCAAAAGCCCTACATGCTTTAAGATCTACCCTAAATGATGATTATTTATCTAGAGTTGCTAATCTTGATTTGGCTTTTATAGTTTGGAACACTTTGATCTCCCTTGGCGAAAATGATCAATACTATGCGGGGAGCGACTCGGATGTTGGAAGCGACCCTTCCAATGTGTGCTACATGGTCCAAGGGGATAACCCCCTTGAGGTAACTACCGAATCCGAGGATGAGGACATGTCATATGATGAGCTTACTACATTTTGTCAATTATTGCTTGAAAAATATGACATGATTAAAAAGGAAAATAAAAATTTGAAAAAGAAATTTGATTGCATGCATTTAGAACAAGATTCATTTAGAACTAAGATTGCATGCTTAGAAAAAGAAAATAATGTTTTGAAAAATGAAAATGTTTCCCTTATGTCTAAATTAAATGATTTGTGTGAAGGGAACACTATTTTGAAGGATAAATTGATTTGGTGGGAAAACAAAAAGAAGTTGTTTTTCAAGAAAATAAATCTTTGAAAAGAAAAGTTTTTGAAAAGGAAAAAGATTTTGTATCTAAAAAGAAAAACAAAATGATTCTTTATCTCATCATGCTTTACATGCCACCACTAATGAGATTAAAGATTTAAAAATAATATGGATTGTTTGAGTTCAACTTTGAACTCTTGTGCATTTAACCATACTAGGTTGGAGTCAATGTTTTCAAAGAAACAAACTCCACACATTCATGCACAACATCATCATACATATGCTTATGTTGCACGTCATGATCACACTCCTACACATAAGCATATTAAGGTGTACACATGTACACATTGTGGCCGCAAAGGCCATTTAGCAAAATTTTGTTATGACAAGTTGCATCATTTTAATTTTGCTAATAATAAAAATTTTTGGGTTCCTTACAAGACTAACCCCAAAGGACCCAAGAAAAATGGGTACCAAAACCCCCACCTTGTGTTTTTGATGTAGGTGAGGGATCTCTCAAGACGTGAGAGATTTGGTGCCTTGATGGTGGATGCAAATGGATATGATAGACACACTTATTGATGCATCGCTATCAAGGAGGTTTTGGTGGGACAACCACCATGATTGGAGCTTTAGAGTTGATAACAATCTCTAAACTCCTATTTTATTTATGTTCATGCTTGCTCATTCATGATATTTTTAGCAGGATCATGTTTTATTTGTTTTTGTGCTTCATGTGGTAAAAATATGCTTAGATGTAGTTTTTATTAAAACTTGTATTATACATGTACAAATAGTGAGTTACATGTGACTTATATATGTTTGCACTTCATGCTCATTTGTACCCACTATATGCACATGTATAGGCTAGTTTTGATGATTTTCACATTTACACTTGTTTTGCCAATTTTCATGTTTTACTTCATGTATATGTATTTTATATTCAAATCTATTAATTATACATGTATACCCGTGAGTCTCTTGCCTTCATGCAAATACATTTGATAGACTCTTTTATGTTTGGGATATGAATGTGTATTGTTAGTTTTGGATAAATCATACATATACCATGAAGATTAGTGTTTTAATGAAAAATAATTTTTCATGTTTTTGTTTTGTTAAAAATGTGACTTATGATCTTTTGAGCTTCAATGTCTATTTTCATGAAAATTCTATTTACATAACCTTTGAACACTCATCTTTTACTTTTCAAGATAATTTTGAGCTTTATGGACAATGAGTGCTTGAACTTTTATGTATTTAGTATGATTCATGAAATACATATGCTTTGATTTCATGTTTTTGAAGGATCTTTAACTAGTTTTTCAAAAATTATTTTAACTAGTTATTGTTCCTCATTTGGTAGTGATTTTCAATGTTAAAATATTTTCAAATCTATTTTTGAAAACTCTACCCTTTATGGGAGGATGGATGGGAGATCATGTTCATGTATGCTTTAAAATAAAAATCATTTAAAACTTGAACCATGATTGGGTGGTAGTTATATGAGACATACACTTGATCTTATTGTTATTTCAATTGGTATTATTGGATTCTTTCAATTGGTATCAATTTGACTCTATTCTTGTATACTCATATATGTTTGTATGTATGTATGCTTCATTTCAAAGAATATCAATTTCAATTGGTATCTATTTTTCATACATATATATGATTTTCATGTGCTTAACTTTCAATTGGTTCATATGTTTCAACTTCATATTTGTTAAATTTAATTGGTATCAATATGATTTACAATAATGATTATTTTCATTTTGGTATCTTAAAATTTGTTTGTTTTACAAAAGCTCTGATACCTTTAAAAATTTTGTTTAAGAAAAATTAAAAAAAAATATTTTTTGATTTGTATTGCCTATATGCAAGGAGAGCTTAACATCTCTTCTACATATAGATTCATGTTGAGTGTATTGTATATTGAGGAGCTTGACAACTCTTCTTTATGTGGTACACGTGTGTAGGGGGAGCTTCATATCTCCTCTTATGCATTACATAATATATGTTATGTGAATTTGGGCTTGTCATCCCTTCTTCATGTAATGCATATGTGTAGGGAAGCTAACTTAACGTCTTCCTCTTCATGAATGTATATCGCATATAACCCTTTATTGATATGTTTGACTCCTTATTGATCTCTTTGTTTATGACAAAAAAGGGGAGAAAGATTTGATGATTTTGTTTTACCTTAAACCCTTTGTTGATGATTGACAAAAAGGGGAGAGGTATTTGCTATATATGCATGTTTTTATAAAAGAATTTATGTTTATGCACATATGTTTTGTTTTGCAAATAGGAGAAAAAGATTTTGTGCTTTTGTTTTATGCTTGATTAGCATGTTTACTCCTACATTTGCATACATGTTTATGTGCCTCATTGCATATCTATCTGTTTATTTGTTATGCATGAGTTAAGGGGAAACTTCTTTGAAGCGTTACTTTAATCCATGCATATATAACTTCATGAGTTTTGTCATCATCAAAAGGGGGAGATTGTTGGCCCAAAGGCCCATCACTCTAGTTTCGATGATGATCAACTCATGTAGTTATGTTTACTAATGATCTTGTGTTTAATTAGTGACAGATTTGTTATCAAGATCTTAGTAGGTGTGGAGCTTCAACAAAGAATTTAAAGTCATATTTTGGAGCTAGCACCGGTTGATTCACGAGCCTATGCATCAAGATCACATCAAGTACTCAAGAGGAGTCGAGCTCGTTGGATTGCATTTGGACCAAGTCAAGAAGATGAGAAGACTTCAAGTGAAGAGCTTCATGATCAAGACTTGTGTCTAGGTATAAGATTTTTGTTTTTAGTTAAAATGTAAAGGATAGAGTAGTTGGTGGATTGCTCAAGTATTATATACACACACACTCTTGATAGTTTTATTTTTACGAAAGATTTTTCTTTTTGGAAAATACATGTTTGGATTTTGGTTTTCATGTTTACATATCTTTTAAACCAAAATCAAGTTTAGAGCTTAACGTCAAAAACTTAGATATTTCATCTTATTTGTGTAGTGGATCATATCCATACACACTATGCTTTAATGAGTTCAAAATATCTAGCTTTTATTTAAAGGAGTTTTGAAAAACAAGTTTTAGAAAAATCAAGTTTGGAAAAATACCGTTTTGTTTTAAGCCAATATTTCCATATTACAAAAATAGTCCAAATCATTTATAACATGCCTTGATTTTGTGCAAGCATGTTTGTTTATCAAAGTATATTGGTAAAACTATTTTTGTAGATTTTTAAGTATTTTATGGGATTTTATTTCAATCAAAAGACTTAGTTTTAAATCCCAGAAAAACTGTTTTCAGGCTTCAGATAGTCGACTTACTACCTTTATAGTCGACTAACCCTGAAGTCGGTCGACCGGTCGACCGATGTGCACAGACGTGCACGCCTTGACCTGGCAGATGGCCGGTCTGCCGGACCAGTTGACCGGAACTGAGAGCAGTGCTCTCTGTTCTTTTGGGTCGGCCGGGCGGACGACCGGAGGCTACATCGGTCTGATTTTTGACCATTGGCGGTCGACCGAGCGGTCGACCGACAGGTCTGATAGACCCCAACGGCTAGTTTTTGACAGCCTATAAATTTGGGGGTTTGATCATTGTTTTAAACAAGATTTTTAGGAGAGCTTTGAGCCAGTTTTTTCAATCCTTTTCAGAAGTTTTTCTCCACAAAATTTAGAGCCAATACTTCCAATTAAAAGGAGAGTTTATCAAAGAGTGTTTTAAAAGAGATTCTTTGAGTTTTCCTCCACCATCTCTTTCCTAGTTTTCTCACACACCCACTTAAGCTATCCATTGCTATATCTACCTATAGGGTTTTGTTGTGAGAGTTTTTATTGGTGACAAAGTGTTTAGATCACCAAGAGATCTTTTCTTGTTTCCTTGAGAAAGCGGACGGTTGTGTTCGCATTGTTTTGGGTCCTAGTGTGGACTCGGAGTTTCGAGTTCGGGTGCGAGCTCATTGTTTGAGGTGCGGCCTCGGTGAGCCGGTGGGCTGGCGTGTGTACGGGACTAGGGAGTCCGAGAGTTATAGGTGTTGCGGCACCAGGTGATCCATTGGGATCGATCATAGTGGAAATCCTTCGTGTGTCGAAGGCGGGGATGTAGAGCAAGGGTGCTCAAACCTCGAAACAAATCCCTTGTGTTTGCGATTGCTCACTCTCTCTCTCTCTCTCTCTCTCTCTCTCTCTCTCTCTCTTTGTCTCTTGTTTATATCTTGCATTCCATTATTGTGTTTATCTTTATATGCTTGATATATTCATTTGTGCTTATTGATATGCATGCTTGGGTTGTTTGCTAACACTTGTATTTAACCAAGAGAGCCAACGCGGCACCTCAACCCATTCAAGGGGAATCTAGAGGAGTTTGTCCAGAGCCCTTCAAGGGGAATTCGGCAACACTCTTGTGTTATACGTGGTGTTTAGTTTAAATAGTTTGTTTAGGTCATAATTGCTTTTAGCTTCCGCATTATTTGGCATTAAGTGACAATTAGATTAGCCATTACCTATTCACCCCCTCTAGGTGAACCTTCAATTGGTATCAGAGCTTGGTACTCTGATTTGGGTCTAACAACCTAGAGTTAAAGATCCTCATTTTTAGGCTAATCACAATATTTTTGTACACACACCATGGACTTCATGTCACCACCCATATTTGACATTCTTAACATCCATATATGAAAGTGTTGGCCCAGAGGCCTTTCACTCTAGTTTTGATGATGATTAACTCATGTAGTTATGTGTACTAATAATCTTGTGATTTTAGTTTCAGATCATTAATCAAGTTATTAGTAAGTGATTAGCTTCAACAAGATGATTTGGAAGCTTTCACATGTTGATTCAAGAGCCCGAGCGTCAAAGATCATATATAGCACTTGCTCGGTGGATCAAAGAGTTTTGGATCGAGTCGGCTTGGAGATTGCGCTCTACAAGAAGACATCGGTACCATAGTTTAGTTTTGTGTTTAGATCCAAATTGTAAAGATTAGAATAGTATGATATGCTCAAGTTCACAACATACACGTTTCATGTTTTGAATATTGGTTTTCGGTTTTTCGGTTTTAGGTTTAACCGATCTTGGTTTTCATGAATAGACAGATCAGAACAAGTTTACATGGTTTAATGTATATTAGATTTGCTCTATATTCATGCATGCTTAATTTCCTAGACAAACTTAGTTTTGACTTACTTATTCATGTGTTTTATGTTTTGGTATTTTTAACAAAACATATTTTGGAATTAAAGACAAAAACATGGATATATATATATTTCATGTATATAGGATTATATCCATATACATCATGCCTAAATGTTGTTTAATATCATGTTTTTGTATTTGGATGAGTTTTGAACAAAATGTATTTTCTATTCAAAAATCCAAGTTTTAGAAAATACAAGTTTTGGATTTTGGTAAAAACAATAAGACTCAAAAATGTTTCAAGATGTTTGTTATTTGTGATGAAATTTTTATCACAAGTTTATATTTCAATATAAAATGATAAAACTATTTTTGGTGATTTTTAGAAAAGATAAAAGAATTTTTAAACATGTTTCTAACTCAGTTTTTTTGTTCCAGGCTTCAACCAAGTCGACTAGTCGAATGACCAAGTCGACTGGGGCTGAAGTCGGTCGACCGGATCGGTCGACCGACGTGCACAGCCTTGTGCACGTCTGGCTGGTTGGCACGGTCGACCAGTCCGATCGACCGTCCCAGAGAGCAGAGCTCTCTGTTTGTTTGGGTCGACCGGGGCGGTCGACCGGTAGCTGGCAACGGGCAGAATTTGACCGTTGGACGGTCGACCGGCGCGGTCGACCGGCAGTGAAATTTTGGCAGATTCTGCTGCCAACGGCTATATTTTTCTAGGGTCTAAAAATACCCCATTTGTGAGAGTTTTTCCATAAGATTTTTTGTGCGAATTTTCCCTTACTCTCTGGTGTTTTCACAGCAATCAAAAGAAGTTTTTGGATTCAAATTGAACAATCTATTTGGTGTTTTTGCTAGGGTTTGAAAATTCAAAGAAAAGGGTTTTTGGGAAAAAGAGTTTTGATTCATCTTCTATATCTTGGTTTCAGTTTTTCCCAAGGATTTTCTTTGTGATTTTGATTTCCATTCCATTGGTTTTCTCCACACTTGAGCTACATCTACTTTCTTATTCTATAGGATCTTTGTGTGGGAGAAAGAAATTGTTTGTGGTTGTTGTTTAGACCACCAAGTTAAAAAACCAATCTTTGCTTTGTGCCTTACCCTCATTGTGTTGAGGAAGTTGTGCATTTGGGTTGTATCCCTCAAGTTGTGAGGTGATCCTTGTGTTTGCTTTGTGCTAATCCCTCAAGTTGTGAGGTGATTGTTTTGTTGGATTGGAGCTTGCCTCAAGGAGGAGGTTGTGGTTGTAAAGAGAGGAGTTGGGTACTCCTTGTGAGAGTTCTTTGTGGACTAGCTAGTGGATTAGAAATCCTTCGTGTGTCAAAGGTGGGGATGTAGAGCTGGGTGCTCGAACCTCGAAACATATCTTGTTGTTTGCACTTGATCCATTGACTCTCTCTATCTCTCTCTTTACTTTGTGCCTTGCAACTATTCATATTGTGCATTCATAATTGCTTGGCTTGGTTGTGTGTGCATCACTTGTTGATTGCACTTCAGTGTATTGCAATTAGTTTTTAAATTCCGCATTGAGTTCATTAGATTAGCATAATCACCTATTCACCCCCCCTCTAGGTGATTTTTCAGGAAGGTGAAGATATCCTTGTACCTCAAGGCCCTAGGCATTCATGTTTATCTAGCTACCACTAATGATTCATATGTTAATAATAGCAAGTATATTGAGGCTAACTCAAAAGCCCTACATGCTTTAAGATCTACCCTAAATGATGATTATTTATCTAGAGTTGCTAATCTTGATTTGGCTTTTGTAGTTTGGAATACTTTGATCTCCCTTGGCGAAAATGATCAATACTATGCGGGGAGCGACTCGGATGTTGGAAGCGACCCTTCCAATGTGTGCTACATAGTCCAAGGGGATAACCCCCTTGAGGTAACTACCGAATCCGAGGATGAGGACATGTCATATGATGAGCTTACTACATTTTGTCAATTATTGCTTGAAAAATATGACATGATTAAAATGGAAAATAAAAATTTGAAAAAGAAATTTGATTGCATGCATTTAGAACAAGATTCATTTAGAACTAAGATTGCATGCTTAGAAAAAGAAAATAATGTTTTGAAAAATGAAAATGTTTCCCTTATGTCTAAATTAAATGATTTGTGTGAAGGGAACACTATTTTGAAGGATAAAATTAATTTGGTGGAAAAACAAAAAGAAGTTGTTTTTCAAGAAAATAAATCTTTGAAAAGAAAAGTTTTTGAAAAGGAAAAAGATTTTGTATCTAAAAAGAAAAACAAAAATGATTCTTTATCTCATCATGCTTTACATGCCACCACTAATGAGATTAAAGATTTGAAAAATAAAATGGATTGTTTGAGTTCAACTTTAAACTCTTGTGCATTTAACCATACTAGGTTGGAGTCAATGTTTTCAAAGAAACAATCTCCACACATTCATGCACAACATCATCATACATATGCTTATGTTGCACGTCATGATCACACTCCTACATATAAGCATACTAAGGTGTACACATGTACACATTGTGGCCGCAAAGGCCATTTAGTAAAATTTTGTTATGACAAGTTGCATCATTTTAATTTTGCTAATAATAAAAATTTTTGGGTTCCTTACAAGATTAACCCCAAAGGACCCAAGAAAAATGGGTACCAAACCCCCACCTTGTGTTTTTGATGTAGGTGAGGGATCTCTCAAGACGTGAGAGATTTGGTGCCTTGATGGTGTATGCAAATGGATATGATGGACACACTTATTGATGCATCGCTATCAAGGAGGTTTTGGTGGGACAACCACCATGATTGGAGCTTTGGAGTTGGTAACAATCTCTAAACTCCCATTTTATTTATGTTCATGCTTGCTCATTCATGATATTTTTAGCATGATCATGTTTTATTTGTTTTTGTACTTCATGTGGTAAAAACATGCTTAGTGTAGTTTTTATCAAAACTTGTATTATACATGTACAAATAGTGAGTTACATGTGACTTATATATGTTTGCACTTCATGCTCATTTGTACCCACTATATGCACATGTATAGGCTAGTTTTGATGATTTCCACATTTACACTTGTTTTGCCAATTTTCATGTTTTACTTCATGTATATGTATTTTATATTCAAATCTATTAAATATAGATGTATACCCGTGAGTCTCTTGCCTTCATGCAAATACATTTGATAGACTCTTTTATGTTTGGGATATGTATGTGTATTGTTAGTTTTGGATAAATCATACATATACCATGAAGATTAGTGTTTTAATGAAAAATAATTTTTCATGTTTTTGTTTTGTTAAAAATGTGACTTATGATCTTTTTGAGCTTCAATGTCTATTTTCATGAAAATGCTATTTACATAATCTTTGAACACTCATCTTTTACTTTTCAAGATAATTTTGAGCTTTATGGATAATGAGTGCTTGAACTTTTATGTATTTAGTATGATTCATGAAATACATATGCTTTGATTTCATGTTTTTGAAGGATCTTTAACTAGTTTTTTAAAAATTATTTTAACTAGTTATTGTTCCTCATTTGGTAGTGATTTTCAATGTTAAAATATTTTCAAATCTATTTTTGAAAACTCTACCCTTTATGGGAGGATGGATGGGAGATCATGTTCATGTATGCTTTAAAATGAAAATCATTTAAAACTTGAACCATGATTGGGTGGTAGTTATATGAGACATACACTTGATCTTATTGTTATTTCAATTGGTATCATTGGATTCTTTCAATTGGTATCAATTTGACTCTATTCTTGTATACTCATATATGTTTGTATGTATGTATGCTTCATTTTAAAGAATATCAATTTCAATTGGTATCTATTTTTCATACATATATATGATTTTCATGTGCTTAACTTTCAATTGGTTCATATGTTTCAACTTCATATTTGTTAAATTTCAATTGGTATCAATATGATTTACAATAATGATTATTTTCATTTGGTATCTTAAAATTTGTTTGTTTTACAAAAGCTCTGATACCTTTAAAAATTTTGTTTAAGAAAAATTAAAAAAAATATTTTTTTGATTTTATTGCCTATATGCAAGGAGAGCTTAACATCTCTTCTACATATAGATTCATGTTGAGTGTATTGTATATTGAGGAGCTTGACAACTCTTCTTTATGTGGTACACGTGTGTAGGGGGAGCTTCACATCTCCTCTTATGCATTACATAATATGTGTTATGTGAATTTGGGCTTGTCATCCCTTCTTCATGTAATGCATATGTGTAGGGAAGCTAACTTAACGTCTTCCTCTTCATGAATGTATATCGCATATAACCCTTTATTGATATGTTTGACCCCTTATTGATCTCTTTGTTTATGACAAAAAGGGGGAGAAAGATTTGATGATTTTGTTTTACCTTAAACCCTTTGTTGATGATTGACAAAAAGGGGGAGAGGTATTTGCTATATATGCATGTTTTTATAAAGAATTTATGTTTATGCATATATGTTTTGTTTTGCAAATAGGAGAAAAAGATTTTGTGCTTTTGTTTTATGCTTGATTAGCATGTTTACTCCTACATTTGCATACATGTTTATGTGCCTCATTGCATATCTATCTGTTTATTTGTTATGCATGAGTTAAGGGGGAACTTCTTTGAAGCTTTACTTTAATCCATGCATATATAACTTCATGAGTTTTGTCATCATCAAAAAGGGGGAGATTGTTGGCCCAAAGGCCCATCACTCTAGTTTCGATGATGATCAACTCATGTAGTTATGTTTACTAATGATCTTGTGTTTAATTAGTGACAGATTTGTTATCAAGATCTTAGTAGGTGTGGAGCTTCAACAAAGGATTTAAAGTCATATTTTGGAGCTAGCACCGGTTGATTCACGAGCCTATGCATCAAGATCACATCAAGTACTCAAGAGGAGTCGAGCTCGTTGGATTGCATTTGGACCAAGTCAAGAAGATGAGAAGACTTCAAGTGAAGAGCTTCATGATCAAGACTTGTGTCTAGGTATAAGATTTTTGTTTTTAGTTAAAATGTAAAGGATAGAGTAGTTGGTGGATTGCTCAAGTATTATATACACACACACTCTTGATAGTTTTGTTTTTACAAAAGATTTTTCTTTTTGGAAAATACATGTTTGGATTTTGGTTTTCATGTTTACATATCTTTTAAACCAAAATCAAGTTTAGAGCTTAACGTCAAAAACTTAGATATTTCATCTTATTTGTGTAGTGGATCATATCCATACACACTATGCTTTAGTTCAAAATATCTAGCTTTTATTTAAAGGAGTTTTGAAAAACAAGTTTTAGAAAAATCAAGTTTGGAAAAATACCGTTTTGTTTTAAGCCAATATTTCCATATTACAAAAATAGTCCAAATCATTTATAACATACCTTGATTTTGTGCAAGCATGTTTGTTTATCAAAGTATATTGGTAAAACTATTTTTGTAGATTTTTAAGTATTTTATGGGATTTTATTTCAATCAAAAGACTTAGTTTTAAATCCCAGAAAAACTGTTTTCAGGCTTCAGATAGTCGACTTACTACCTTTATAGTCGACTAACTCTGAAGTCGGTCGACCGGTCGACCGACGTGCACAGACGTGCACGCCTTGACCTGGCAGATGGCCGGTCTGCCGGACCAGTCGACCGGAACTGAGAGCAGTGCTCTCTGTTCTTTTGGGTCGGCCGGGCGGTCGACCGGAGGCTCCATCTGTCTGATTTTTGACCATTGGCGGTCGACCGAGCGGTCGACCGACAGGTCTGACAGACCCCAACGGCTAGTTTTTGACAGCCTATAAATTTGGGGGTTTGATCATTGTTTTAAACAAGATTTTTAGGAGAGCTTTGAGCCAGTTTTTTCAATCCTTTTCAGAAGTTTTTCTCCACAAAATTTAGAGCCAATACTTCCAATTAAAAGGAGAGTTTATCAAAGAGTGTTTTAAAAGAGATTCTTTGAGTTTTCCTCCACCATCTCTTTCCTAGTTTTCTCACACACCCACTTAAGCTATCCATTGCTATATCTACCAATAGGGTTTTGTTGTGAGAGTTTTTATTGGTGATCAAAGTGTTTAGATCACCAAGAGATCTTTTCTTGTTTCCTTGAGAAAGCGGACGGTTGTGTTCGCATTGTTTCGGGTCCTAGTGTGGACTCGGTGTTTCGAGTTCGGGTGCGAGCTCATTGTTTGAGTTGCGGCCTCGGCGAGCCGGTGGGCTTGCGTGTGTACGGGACTAGGGAGTCCGAGAGTTATAGGTGTTGCGGCACCAGGTGATCCATTGGGACCGATCATAGTGGAAATCCTTCGTGTGTCGAAGGCGGGGATGTAGAGCGAGGGTGCTCGAACCTCGAAACAAATCCCTTGTGTTTTCGATTGCTCACTCTCTCTCTCTCTCTCTCTCTCTCTCTTTGTCTCTTGTTTATATCTTGCATTCCGTTATTGTGTTTATCTTTATATGCTTGATATATTCATTTGTGCTTATTGATATACATGCTTGGGTTGTTTGCTAACACTTGTATTTAACCAAGAGAGCCAACGCGGCACCTCAAAACCCATTCAAGGGGAATCTAGAGGAGTTTGTCCAGAGCCCTTCACGGGGAATTCGGCAACACTCTTGTGTTATACGTGGTGTTTAGTTTAAATAGTTTGTTTAGGTCATAATTGCTTTTAGCTTCCGCATTATTTGGCATTAAGTGACAATTAGATTAGCCATCACCTATTCACCCCCCTCTAGGTGAACCTTCAATTGGTATCAGAGCTTGGTACTCTGATTTGGGTCTAACAACCTAGAGTTAAAGATCCTCATTTTTAGGCTAATCACAATATTTTTGTACACACACCATGGACTTCATGTCACCACCCATGTTTGACATTCTTAACATCCATATATGGAAGTGTTGGCCCAGAGGCCTTTCACTCTAGTTTTGATGATGATTAACTCATGTAGTTATGTGTACTAATAATCTTGTGATTTTAGTTTCAGATCATTAATCAAGTTATTAGTAAGTGATTAGCTTCAACAAGATGATTTGGAAGCTTTCACATGTTGATTCAAGAGCCCGAGCGTCAAAGATCATATATAGCACTTGCTCGGTGGATCAAAGAGTTTTGGATCGAGTCGGCTTGGAGATTGCGCTCTACAAGAAGACATCGGTACCATAGTTTAGTTTTGTGTTTAGATCCAAATTGTAAAGATTAGAATAGTATGATATGCTCAAGTTCACAACATACACGTTTCATGTTTTGAATATTGGTTTTCGGTTTTTCGGTTTTAGGTTTAACCGATCTTGGTTTTCATGAATAGACAGATCAAAACAAGTTTACATGGTTTAATGTATATTAGATTTGCTCTATATACATGCATGCTTAATTTCCTAGACAAACTTAGTTTTGACTTACTTATTCATGTGTTTTATGTTTTGGTATTTTTAACAAAACATATTTTGGAATTAAAGACAAAAACATGGATATATATATATATGTTTCATGTATATAGGATTATATCCATATACATCATGCCTAAATGTTATTTAATATCATGTTTTTGTATTTGGATGAGTTTTGAACAAAATGTATTTTCTATTCAAAAATCGAAGTTTTAGAAAATACAAGTTTTGAATTTTGGTAAAAACAATAAGACTCAAAAATGTTTCAAGATGTTTGTTATTTGTGATGAAATTTTTATCACAAGTTTATATTTCAATATAAAATGATAAAACTATTTTTGGTGATTTTTAGAAAAGATAAAAGAATTTTTAAACATGTTTCTAACTCAGTTTTTTTGTTCCAGGCTTCAACCAAGTCGACTAGTCGAATGACCAAGTCGACTGGGGCTGAAGTCGGTCAACCGGATCGGTCGACCGACGTGCACAGCCTTGTGCACGTCTGGCTGGTTGGCACGGTCGACCGGTCCGATCGACCGTCCCAGAGAGCAGAGCTCTCTGTTTGTTTGGGTCGACCGGGGCGGTCGACCGGTAGCTGGCAACGGGCAGAATTTGACCGTTGGACGGTCGACCGGCGCAGTCGACCGGCAGTGAAATTTTGGCAGATTCTGCTGCCAACGGCTATATTTTTCTAGGGTCTATAAATACCCCATTTGTGAGAGTTTTTCCATAAGATTTTTTGTGCGAATTTTTCCTTACTCTCTGGTGTTTTCACAGCAATCAAAAGAAGTTTTTGGATTCAAATTGAACAATCTATTTGGTGTTTTTGCTAGGGTTTGAAAATTCAAAGAAAAGGGTTTTTGGGAAAAAGAGTTTTGATTCATCTTCTATATCTTGGTTTCAGTTTTTCCCAAGGATTTTCTTTGTGATTTTGATTTCCATTCCATTGGTTTTCTCCACACTTGAGCTACATCTACTTTCTTATTCTATAGGATCTTTGTGTGGGAGAAAGAAATTATTTGTGGTTGTTGTTTAGACCACCAAGTTAAAAAACCAAATCTTTGCTTTGTGCCTTACCCTCATTGTGTTGAGGAAGTTGTGCATTTGGGTTGTATCCCTCAAGTTGTGAGGTTATCCTTGTGTTTGCTTTGTGCTAATCCCTCAAGTTGTGAGGTGATTGTTTTGTTGGATTGGAGCTTGCCTCAAGGAGGAGGTTGTGGTTGTAAAGAGAGGAGTTGGGTACTCCTTGTGAGAGTTCTTTGTGGACTAGCTAGTGGATTAGAAATCCTTCGTGTGTCAAAGGTGGGGATGTAGAGCTGGGTGCTCGAACCTCGAAACATATCTTGTTGTTTGCACTTGATCCATTGACTCTCTCTATCTCTCTCTTTACTTTGTGCCTTGCAACCATTCATATTGTGCATTCATAATTGCTTGGCTTGGTTGTGTGTGCATCACTTGTTGATTGCACTTGAGTGCATTGCAATTAGTTTTTAAATTCCGCATTGAGTTCATTAGATTAGCATAATCACCTATTCACCCCCCCTCTAGGTGATTTTTCAGGAAGGTGAAGATGTCCTTGTACCTCAAGGCCCTAGGCATTCATGTTTATCTTGCTACCACTAATGATTCATATGTTAATAATAGCAAGTATATTGAGGCTAACTCAAAAGCCCTACATGCTTTAAGATCTACCCTAAATGATGATTATTTATCTAGAGTTGCTAATCTTGATTTGGCTTTTGTAGTTTGGAACACTTTGATCTCCCTTGACGAAAATGATCAATACTATGCGGGGAGCGACTCGGATGTTGGAAGCGACCCTTCCAATGTGTGCTACATGGTCCAAGGGGATAACCCCCTTGAGGTAACTACCGAATCCGAGGATGAGGACATGTCATATGATGAGCTTACTACATTTTGTCAATTATTACTTGAAAAATATGACATGATTAAAAAGGAAAATAAAAATTTGAAAAAGAAATTTGATTGCATGCATTTAGAACAAGATTCATTTAGAACTAAGATTGCATGCTTAGAAAAAGAAAATAATGTTTTAAAAAATGAAAATGTTTCCCTTATGTCTAAATTAAATGATTTGTGTGAAGGGAACACTATTTTGAAGGATAAAATTGATTTGGTGGAAAAACAAAAAGAAGTTGTTTTTCAAGAAAATAAATCTTTGAAAAGAAAAGTTTTTGAAAAGGAAAAAGATTTTGTATCTAAAAAGAAAAACAAAATGATTCTTTATCTCATCATGCTTTACATGCCACCACTAATGAGATTAAAGATTTGAAAAATAAAATGGATTGTTTGAGTTCAACTTTAAACTCTTGTGCATTTAACCATACTAGGTTGGAGTCAATGTTTTCAAAGAAACAATCTCCACACATTCATGCACAACATCATCATACATATGCTTATGTTGCACGTCATGATCACACTCCTACATATAAGCATACTAAGGTGTACACATG
Source organism: Agave tequilana (assembly GCA_038442645.1). Classification (NCBI taxonomy): domain Eukaryota; kingdom Viridiplantae; phylum Streptophyta; class Magnoliopsida; order Asparagales; family Asparagaceae; genus Agave; species Agave tequilana. The sequence continues at coordinate 26,063 of JAVJIF010018286.1, forward strand.
TACACATTGTGGCCGCAAAGGCCATTTAGCAAAATTTTGTTATGACAAGTTGCATCATTTTAATTTTGCTAATAATAAAAATTTTTGGGTTCCTTACAAGACTAACCCAAAGGACCCAAGAAAAAATGGGTGCCAAAACCCCCACCTTGTGTTTTTGATGTAGGTGAGGGATCTCTCAAGACGTGAGAGATTTGGTGCCTTGATGGTGTATGCAAATGGATATGATGGACACACTTATTGATGCATCGCTATCAAGGAGGTTTTGGTGGGACAACCACCATGATTGGAGCTTTGGAGTTGGTAATAATCTCTAAACTCCCATTTTATTTATGTTCATGCTTGCTCATTCATGATATTTTTAGCATGATCATGTTTTATTTGTTTTTGTACTTCATGTGGTAAAAACATGCTTAGATGTAGTTTTTATCAAAACTTGTATTATACATGTACAAATAGTGAGTTACATGTGACTTATATATGTTTGCACTTCATGCTCATTTGTACCCACTATATGCACATGTATAGGCTAGTTTTGATGATTTCCACATTTACACTTGTTTTGCCAATTTTCATGTTTTACTTCATGTATATGTATTTTATATTCAAATCTATTAAATATACATGTATACCCGTGAGTCTCTTGCCTTCATGCAAATACATTTGATAGACTCTTTTATGTTTGGGATATGTATGTGTATTGTTAGTTTTGGATAAATCATACATATACCATGAAGATTAGTGTTTTAATGAAAAATAATTTTTCATGTTTTTGTTTTGTTAAAAATGTGACTTATGATCTTTTTGAGCTTCAATGTCTATTTTCATGAAAATGCTATTTACATAATCTTTGAACACTCATCTTTTACTTTTCAAGATAATTTTGAGCTTTATGGACAATGAGTGCTTGAACTTTTATGTATTTAGTATGATTCATGAAATACATATGCTTTGATTTCATGTTTTTGAAGGATCTTTAACTACTTTTTTAAAAATTATTTTAACTAGTTATTGTTCCTCATTTGGTAGTGATTTTCAATGTTAAAATATTTTCAAATCTATTTTTGAAAACTCTACCCTTTATGGGAGGATGGATGGGAGATCATGTTCATGTATACTTTAAAATGAAAATCATTTAAAACTTGAACCATGATTGGGTGGTAGTTATATGAGACATACACTTGATCTTATTGTTATTTCAATTGGTATCATTGGATTCTTTCAATTGGTATCAATTTGATTCTATTCTTGTATACTCATATATGTTTGTATGTATGTATGCTTCATTTCAAAGAATATCAATTTCAATTGGTATCTATTTTTCATACATATATATGATTTTCATGTGCTTAACTTTCAATTGGTTCATATATTTCAACTTCATATTTGTTAAATTTCAATTGGTATCAATATGATTTACAATAATGATTATTTTCATTTTGGTATCTTAAAATTTGTTTGTTTTACAAAAGCTCTGATACCTTTAAAAATTTTGTTTAAGAAAAATTAAAAAAAAATATTTTTTGATTTGTATTGCCTATATGCAAGGAGAGCTTAACATCTCTTCTACATATAGATTCATGTTGAGTGTATTGTATATTGAGGAGCTTGACAACTCTTCTTTATGTGGTACACGTGTGTAGGGGGAGCTTCACATCTCCTCTTATGCATTACATAATATGTGTTATGTGAATTTGGGCTTGTCATCCCTTCTTCATGTAATGCATATGTGTAGGGAAGCTAACTTAACGTCTTCCTCTTCATGAATGTATATCGCATATAACCCTTTATTGATATGTTTGACCCCTTATTGATCTCTTTGTTTATGACAAAAAGGGGGAGAAAGATTTGATGATTTTGTTTTACCTTAAACCCTTTGTTGATGATTGACAAAAAAGGGGAGAGGTATTTGCTATATATGCATGTTTTTATAAAAGAATTTATGTTTATGCATATATGTTTTGTTTTGCAAATAGGAGAAAAAGATTTTGTGCTTTTGTTTTATGCTTGATTAGCATGTTTACTCCTACATTTGCATACATGTTTATGTGCCTCATTGCATATCTATCTGTTTATTTGTTATGCATGAGTTAAGGGGGAACTTCTTTGAAGCTTTACTTTAATCCATGCATATATAACTTCATGAGTTTTGTCATCATCAAAAAGGGGGAGATTGTTGGCCCAAAGGCCCATCACTCTAGTTTCGATGATGATCAACTCATGTAGTTATGTTTACTAATGATCTTGTGTTTAATTAGTGACAGATTTGTTATCAAGATCTTAGTAGGTGTGGAGCTTCAACAAAGGATTTAAAGTCATATTTTGGAGCTAGCACCGGTTGATTCACGGGCCTATGCATCAAGATCACATCAAGTACTCAAGAGGAGTCGAGCTCGTTGGATTGCATTTGGACCAAGTCAAGAAGATGAGAAGACTTCAAGTGCAGAGCTTCATGATCAAGACTTGTGTCTAGGTATAAAATTTTTGTTTTTAGTTAAAATGTAAAGGATAGAGTAGTTGGTGGATTGCTCAAGTATTATATACACACACACTCTTGATAGTTTTGTTTTTACAAAAGATTTTTCTTTTTGGAAAATACATGTTTGGATTTTGGTTTTCATGTTTACATATCTTTTAAACCAAAATCAAGTTTAGAGCTTAATGTCAAAAACTTAGATATTTCATCTTATTTGTGTAGTGGATCATATCCATACACACTATGCTTTAATGTGTTCAAAATATCTAGCTTTTATTTAAAGGAGTTTTGAAAAACAAGTTTTAGAAAAATCAAGTTTGGAAAAATACCGTTTTGTTTTAAGCCAATATTTCCATATTACAAAAATAGTCCAAATCAATTATAACATGCCTTGATTTTATGCAAGCATGTTTGTTTATCAAAGTATATTGGTAAATCTATTTTTGTAGATTTTTAAGTATTTTATGGGATTTTATTTCAATCAAAAGACTTAGTTTTAAATCCCAGAAAAACTGTTTTCAGGCTTCAGATAGTCGACTTACTACCTTTATAGTCGACTAACTCTGAAGTCGGTCGACCGGCTCGGTCGACCGACGTGCACAGACGTGCACGCCTTGACCTGGCAGATGGCCGTCTGCCGGCCCAGTCGACCGGAACTGAAAGCAGTGCTCTCTGTTCTTTTGGGTCGGCCGGGCGGTCGACCGGAGGCTCCAACGGTCTGATTTTTGACCGTTGGCGGTCGACCGGGCGGTCGACCGACAGGTCTGACAGATCCCAACGGCTAGTTTTTGACAGCCTATAAATTTGGGGGTTTGGTCATTGTTTTAAACAAGATTTTTAGGAGAGCTTTGAGCCAGTTTTTCCAATCCTTTTCAGAAGTTTTTCTCCACAAAATTTAGAGTCAATACTTCCAATTAAAATGAGAGTTTATCAAAGAGTGTTTTAAAAGAGATTCGTTGAGTTTTCCTCCACCATCTCTTTCCTAGTTTTCTCACACACCCACTTGAGCTATCCATTGCTATATCTACCTATAGGGTTTTGTTGTGAGAGTTTTTATTGGTGATCAAAGTGTTTAGATCACCAAGAGATCTTTTCTTGTTTCCTTGAGAAAGCGGACGGTTGTGTTCGCATTGTTTCGGGTCCTAGTGTGGACTCGGTGTTTCGAGTTCGGGTGCGAGCTCATTGTTTGAGGTGCGGCCTCGGCGAGCCGGTGGGCTTGCGTGTGTACGGGACTAGGGAGTCCGAGAGTTGTAGGTGTCGCGGCACCGGGTGATCCATTGGGATCGATCATAGTGGAAATCCTTCGTGTGTCGAAGGCGGGGATGTAGAGCAAGGGTGCTCGAATCTCGAAACAAATCCCTTGTGTTTGCGATTGCTCACTCTCTCTCTCTCTTTGTCTCTTGTTTATATCTTGCATTCCTTTATTGTGTTTATCTTTATATGCTTGATATATTCATTTGTGCTTATTGATATACATGCTTGGGTTGTTTGCTAACACTTGTATTTAACCAAGAGAGCCAACGCGACACCTCAACCCATTCAAGGGGAATCTAGAGGAGTTTGTCCAGAGCCCTTCATGGGGAATTCGGCAACACTCTTGTGTTATACGTGGTGTTTAGTTTAAATAGTTCGTTTAGGTCATAATTGTTTTTAGCTTCCGCATTATTTGGCATTAAGTGACCATTAGATTAGCCATCACCTAGTCACCCCCCTCTAGTTGAACCTTCAGAGGGGACATCTTCCTTTTAGCATGCGAACTTCACGCTGCATTTAATGCGCTGTCCACGCGTCAGGCGGTGATTAGGCGTCGAGCCAAGCGCCGCGTATCTTTGCGAATCACTGTGCCTATAAAAGGCAACAGTCCTTCAAGAGTCATCATTAGACTCTCCTTCTTCTTCGTTTGCATCTGTTAGGGTTTGAGAAAGAAGCTTTCTTTATTCTTCTCATTTCCTTTATCGAACATCGAATCCTCGATCACAATGGCACCAAAGGCTAAGCATACTGTTTCGTCTTCAAAGGCAATCATTCCTGAGACTCAAATGGGCGGTTCCTCCATGCAGGACACCCCTATTTCAAGTTAAAAAAAAAGCCATCGTACTTGATTTCCACCATTAAAGGGGTTTATAGAGTTCTTTTAACTCTTAAAATCCTTTTTGAATATGAACCGCCAACGCGGGATTAAGTCCGTGTTTAATGGTCAGGCGCAGTTTTTGAGTCGATCAACGGGGCGCAAGTTTGATGACCTCTGCTTCTTTTATCTGCTCAAATCTGCGTCTGCTTGTTGAACACAGGGCCCCAATGAACCTTGCATTTTGGATTCAACACTTAAAATATTTCTAAGTGTGAAAGATTTAGATGCAGATTTCTTATGACTCTTGTGTCTTGTGAAATCAGATACTGGTCCTCATGAACCTTGCGTCTGAGTCCAATACTTAGAAATTTTTCATAAGTCTTGGATTTTTAAAACGCGGGCTCCATACTAGCCTTGCGATCATTGGATCTGGACGCAGATTTTGATGATCTCCACGTCTGGGTTTATTTCTGCGTTCGAGTTGTAAACGCTTAATCATTTTCTTTCAGATTTCTGATCAAGTGTTATTTTCTTTTGCAGTGAGATATTCCTTCAATCCTCTCTCCAAAAAGTGCCACTTCGGGCATGTAGGTGGTGCTGACCGCAATCTAACCTTTGTATTGCAAAATACTGCTCCTGTGACTACTGACAAGTCGAAGGAGCGAAGGGAGAGGATCTCTAAGGTCAACATGAGGACCTTCCAGGAAATTATGACCGACAGAGAATTTGAGACGGATTCATGTACTCCATTAAAGAAACCCATCTTCTTCTTTGGGGACAACATTGGCGAGGATGGTAGCATCTTGCATGACGACGATTACAAGTAGCTTCGCCAGATAGGGGATAGAAAATTCTTTCTTCCCAATATGGAGAGAATGTATCCCTTATCCTATCTCCAGCACATGTCTGTCCACCGAGCAATGGAATGGGAGCTTACCCGATCTGTCCCCAGTGTCTCCCTCGGCATACTAGGCACCAAAACTGTACACTCTGGCAGACACAGGAAGGAAATTTTTGGTTTATTTCCTGGATTACTCAGGTCTGAATACCCAGTAGGGGAAACCCCTCGGCTCAGCACTACCTTCATTAATCAATTCATGAAGGTAAGGGGTGATTTTTCAATTGACTTCCGCCCGCTCGGGTGGGTTCATTCTTCCGACAAGTCCTGGTGGGGCAAGATGGTGGACTTTGTCCTCACCGAACTTGGAGTTCTGTTGGAACAAGTGGGATTGTGTCATGCGGTCAGGGCTGTGCAGTATGGCATCCCGCAAAGTTCCCACAATTTTTATGGGATTCTGGAGCACTACAATCCTTTGACGGGGACATTCTTCACCCCGGTCGGAGAAATGGGGCTCGCCCTGCCTGAACTATATGAAGTTTCAGGGCTGGTTATGGGAGACGCCCCTTATGAAGAATACGCTCCAACTTCTGAGGAGCTTCATCTCTTGAGGAAAGAGTGCTCTCAGATATATGAGACTTACTGGGAAGTGTTGTGTCACTTCCACATCTGCTGTCAAATAACCTCCTGGAGGACTAGGGGAGTTAAGTAGATGTCTTGGACGAGCTACCTGTTTAATGGTATAACTAAGAAAGATCACTCAGTGACCATTCTAGCTTCCAGCTCCGACGAGGAAATCGCTGAGAGGATTGATGCCTCTGTGAGTTCTTATACCACAGAGTCGAATGAAGACACTTTCAAACCTGATACGGTTTTTGAAAGTTTCCATCATCAAGCCCAGGTCCCCATTTTTGACCGGGCATTACTGGCGGGCTTCCTCATGCTATGGCTGAAGCGCTGCGTAGTACCGACACTGCCGCATGAAGTGATTGTTGCTGATGTGGTGTACCCGGCAGTCTTGTTGGCCTATAGGAGGTTCATCGCTCTCCTTCCGGCAATGGTGGCCGGAATCCAAAGTGGATTACGGGCCCTGGCTCAGAGCCTGTGCAGAGTGGAGGCCATCGTCGACTCAGAAGGTAGACCGGAGGTTGACTCGGAGGGGAGGCCGAGAGTAAAGACTCCCAACCCCCAGATCGAGCTTCCCTACACGTACCTGATGGCTTGGTACGTTATGCACTGCCCCTTACTGATGACACCGGTGTCTCAATCTGAGGGGTTTGTCCCTTTTGTGCAGCGGCTGGAGAGTTCGAGCTGGTCCCACTACTATATGTTCTACGTTCGAAAATGTATTCTGAACGTTTCGAATTATCATCTCGACCGCTGCTTCCCCGAGATTACTGGTGCATCTTATGGGGATAAATTTGCTAACCTCGCAGGTCCAGACGACTTCACGAGGTTGCCATCGGGAGTCTTCTGGTGGCTTATCAACATTCGGCCCGGGTATCTGCTCTTTCGGTAAGGGAACTCATGTACAATTGAGCCCTAATGCCGAATCATTTTGCCCGACAATTCGATTATGATTAACTACATGTCGGCAATCCCAACACCAAACTCTCCTTCAGTAGGAATCTATTTGAAGGTGCTCGGGCTTGGTATTACAGTGTGGCTGGAGGGACAAAGGCCATTTTTCGCTTGCCTGACAAGACTCCTAACTGCTACGCAAGCCTCAGTTTCTGCACTTGGTACTTTCAGGCTAGCAAGATGCCTGATTATTTAATAAATTACTCATATATCAAGGGCATTAATGCGTCCTATGAAGACAAATTGGCATCCAACAAGCGCATGCGAGGCATCGATGAATACCAGGCAGCTAAGAAAGAGGCCAGAGGGGAGACAGGGGTGGAGCCGAGAGCAGCAGCACCTAAGGAGCAGCCTGCTAGAAGGCGTCGACGGGCGGTGCCTAAAGGTCCCCATGGCTCTACTTCCACAGTTGAGCCTACCCCGAAGAAGGCCAGGAGAGACTTGGCGGCTGAAGCTTCCATATCCGAGGCCGTCCTTTCCGGTGTTGAGGAGCAGAGGGAGGAAGAGGAGGAGGAAGACGAAACCCCCCTTGTTCGTCCTCGTGGATTGCGCAGCAGGGGCCCCGTGATTTTAGAAGAAGGGGTGCTTACTGATGAACCTACTGCAACTGATGAGGCTGAGCGACTCGAGGTTGACCAGGTGGGAAGGGATGATGTTGAGATTCCAGGGGTCTCAACTCAGCCAGTGTCTTCTTCAGCTCAAGCGAGGAGAGATGAGGCACCACAGCCTGGGTCTCCTAGTGTATTAATGCCCAGCTCACGGGTAGTCGACCCCAGCCCTACTACTGGGGTACTCAGTGGCAAAGTCTCGATTGCCGAGGCTTCTTATGTTGCACTATCATCTTCCTCATCCGGAGAGTATGAATATTCTTCGGGCGATGAAGCCAATTTTGGCGATGAACCCGCTCCTCCAGATCTGAGTAAATTCTCACATATTATGGAGGAAGAGATACAAGGGTGTGACCCCGTGACGGTGTCGCCAATAGCAACAATTGCTCCTGCTGAAGGTACTCTCATTATCTTTTTGACCCGGTTTCTCTTTTAACTAGGGAAAGGTTCTGACGTTTTCCCTTTAACTTTATGCTACAGGGCTGGCCGTGGACAGTGAGGCTGCAACTTCCTCACACATCGAAATGATACAAGAGCTGGCCCAGCAGGAGAGCGTTGAGGCTCCTGCTACTGAAATGCCTCAAAAGAGGGCAATTATTGAAGTTGGGAAAACCTTAACCCTACAAGATCTGCCCAGGAATTCGCTGTCTTTGAATCCTCAGCTTGGTAAGAAAATATCGATGCTTTGAATGTCCTCCTTTTTATTGTCATGGTTGACATTTTGGTGATTTGCAGAGAGCGCTGAGGGAGCTCAGGTAGAGGATCATGCGGCCAGCGTCGACTCAGAAGGCAATACAATTTAAGCCTCGACCGAAGGCCCCGAAGAGGTCAGGTTTGCTGCTACTTCAGTCGCCGTGGAGGCTGCTACGACGGCAACTGCCCTAGAAGTGTCAGCGACCATCTCAGCTTCTGATGAACCTGTCGTTGACATCTCTCCTGCGCAAGATGAACCGATTTTTGCCTCTCGTCCTGTAGTGAAAGGGATCCGGGAGTTCGTCAGCGGAATTCCCTCCAGCCAATGATATCATGGAAGAACTGGCACGTCAAATGGTGCAGCAGTTCTTTGCTTCCATGCGATCATGCATTAACCTCATCCTTTCTGGGGGCAGCTTTTTCGAGTTTGCCCGAGTACTTCTTGAAAATCTGATCGGGAACATCGGTCATACTGGAGGTCCTTCGCAGGTCAGGGCATGCCTGATGCTGGTGGAGCAGCTGGGAAGTGACTTGAAAGAGCTCAAGTCCTTGGAAGATGCTGGCTCAGTACACGAGGCTCGGGCGATCCTGAATAGGCTTCTTGCTATTCAAGAACAAGAGCGGAAGGAGATGGAGGAACAAATAGCTGAAGAGACCCGCCATCTCCCATATTTCAGGCTGACCACCAAAGGCTGATTGGCGATTCAAAGGAATCTGAAATCGTCATGCAGAGCGCAGAGCAGGTTATTATCACTGCTCGGGCCACCATACCCAAGGCAGAAGCCTTGATTAAAATCAACGAGCAAAAACTTGCCACTGCCAGGAAGAAGCTGGAAGAGCTGGAAGCTACCAAGATGCAGGCTGAAGAAAACCTCTCCACTCATTCCTCCAGGTTAGAATCTCTACGAGCGCAGCTGGCTGCGAAGAAATTCTTATCTGAGGAGGAGTTGTGGGTCCAAGCTCTCATGGAGGCTGAGAAAGCGCGTCAGCACGAGATGCATCGCCTCCGAGAATAAATCCGTTCTTTGGCGAATAAAAATTATTAGCCTCCCCTTTTTTTTTGTAAAGAAAAGAGCGTTTTGTATTACTTTTATCATTTTTGGCTCAAGTAATAAAAGTCTTCGAAATTTTACCCCATCTTCATTGCTTCACTGTAGATGACTTCAATTCCCTAACCGCAGTCTTTGATTATAATCCTTGACTGGCCATGAATAATAAACTCAGGCTGAACTGAGTTCTTGGGCGGGACGCGGCTCTAATTTATAGTGGAGACGCGGTCCTGGGAAACGCGATTCTGACCTGCTAATTGAGACACGGTTCAAGCTTATGCAAAGGACGCGGCTTTGGTTATGGAAGAACGTGGCTCCCTGGACGCAGCCCTTAATTCTATCTTTACGCAAAATTCAGGATGCAGTGAGGATGCAGTCTTATGCTTCTCAAAACTGACGCGTAGGTATGAGGACGCGACACTATCTTAGTAGAGACGCGTCTCTTGACCCTTAACTCAGTGCAAACTCAAATTATATTGAGTTTATAATAGGAACACAAGTGTCGTCTTGCAATGTAGACGCAGCTCCCGGATACCTGTGAATGAAATAGGCCTTCTCTATTGTAGATGCAGCTTTCAAATTTTATGTGATTTCAAAGCGCGACTCCAGAATGGGTCCCTTTTGCTGATGGGACGCGGCTTTGAACCGCTCTGAGAGACGCGGTCACAGCTCTCTTAACTGGAATGAAGAAGGACGTCGTCTTCGAATTCATAAAGGGACGCAAGTTCCTGGACACGGCTCTCGGGCCTGCGTTTGGTGCAACTTCCCAGGCGTTACATGCATCTTGTCATAAAGATTTTGTTAGATATTTAAATGTCAAGTCGACGTTGACGATTGGGGACTCGCATCATTCGATGTTTCCTAAAGCGGTAGTCCACACATCAGCCCTTCATTGGGTTTAGACCTTAACGCCTTTTAATGCCAAATCGGCGCTGGCAGTCGGAGGTCTGCGTCTTCGTTGCTTTCCGAAGCGACAATCCACGCGTCAGCTCTTCATTGGGCATTGACATTCGTGCGGGAATTAAGGCTGACGGTTCTGATTAGTAAGCCATTAATTACAGGTTTTATGGGTTGCCTACAAATAGGCCTCACCCCCTGCTTTTAATAGTCTGTTACTTAGACTATTTTTCCTCGAGAGCGAGCGCTCTGAGGGATTCCATCTTCTTCCTGTAAGGACTTTTAATGGAATTTGCCCTTATAGACGATGACGACCCAAAGCTTTCACGCTTTACTTTAATCTCTCCAGAAAATTATCACTGTCAAGTGATTTCAAGATCAAAAAGAGTCTCTTCGAACACCCTTTATGTTCGCGCCTTGATGCAGAAAGTTCAACCCTCAACGGGTTATTCTGTGGGTATGACTTCCTGGTTTGCCATGAAATTTTCAGCCCACTGGGTTTTAGTTTTGCTATCTCTTAAAGAGATTCATCTTCTTGACCTTCTTCTGAAATCTGACTGGTGCGCCCATCATTTGAAAGTTGCGCCATTGAGACTTCAGATGAAGTGCACATTGATTGAGTGTAAACTCTGACTCAGAATCCTCTGGACTGCGTTTGGACCGCGAGCTTTCCATACAGAGCTTGCGTCTGAGGCTGTAGACTTAGAAGAATTTCAACTCAGATCGAAGGTTTCAGACTTGAATGTAACAACCCCTGTTTAGCAAACAGGGAGATGGTAATTTTCGCGTCTGATTCTCTTTACGTCTCATATTTTAGACGCGGGTGCAAAACTGGACTGCGTTTGAATCTGTGTGTATCACAACTTTGATCGCGTCTGTTTCTGTCGTAGCAGAATTTTGATTTGCTACGCGGGTCATCCCTGCGTCTGAAGCTTTCAGCGATAACCGCGTCTGTCACTTAGTTTTTCTGTTGAAGTATCTTGAGCTTCTAATCTTCTGATTTTTGCTTCTCGCAGGTAGGCTTAATCATCCTTTTTCATATCCGCTGGGCCCCTGGGAGAATATTTCGGCCAACGAACCTGTTCGATGGTCGACCACTGGAGAACAAGTCATGGCTCCTATTCTCAGGAGACGAGGATCTGACATCCGCCGAGACCTTATTGGACATGAGGCACCATTCATGCTTCTGACATGGCGTGGTCACAGTGGGTATGGCGGTGGATATAATGGTGGGTATGGTCTTGGATTCTCCCTTCACTTACCCCAGAAGTGACATTGATGAAATCTCCATGCTCATTGGATGACTTTCTGGTGGTGGAGGTGTTCATCGATGAAGGATCATAGTCCACTTCGGTTGGTCAGGTAGAATCAGAAGGTTTTGCTGCCTTTCGACCTCAAGAAACACCATTGTTCTTGGTCAACAATGGACTCTTTCGATGTTCACGCCATGCATGGTGACGTAATCAGCTTCCAAACGTCATCACAGTGCTCAACCCATTTTTGGCGCCCTTTCGAACATCTTGTACTTGAAATGGTGAGAAGCTTCAAGGAGTAAGTGCAACCTTTGAGAGAGAGGGACTTCTTTGTACTCCTTTATTGTAACACTCAATCTTATTGTATAAGAGAGCGTTTTGTATCACTTTCATATGTTGGATATAAATAAAAGTGACACTTTTTTTCCTTCTATTGTCTTGAACTCCCTTTTTTTTTGAGTCAGACGAATAGAAGCAAAGAATCTTTGACTTGTCATAACTATGATGATAATCTTAACGAGTCAAATTTTGGAGAGAGATCCTATTTCAGGAATTCAACAATGCTGTCAGAGGTGTGATATTAACTTGACAAGGGATAAGATAATTTTTGTGGACCTGCCACTCTATAAAGAAAAGTGACAGGTGGAACTTGTACCCCCAGGGAAGATGAGCTTTTATCAGAGGTTAGGGATTAACTTGATCAAGATTAGCTGGGGATCTAATGAAAACACTATTAACGATGTAATGTTAACCGAACAATGTTTTTAGGTAGACTTATTGTTTTGTTGATGAGAATAACAAGTGAGACTAGATTCGCGGGGGATATAGGAAAGTTTTTACCCTTAGAGGTGTGATATTAACTTAACGGGTTGAATGTAGTCTTGTCAGAAGTGTGATGTTAACTTGACAAGAATGTGAGTCAGATGTGTGATATTAACTTGACTCAAAAGCATTTCAGTTTTATTTGAAAAAACTGAAAGTATCACTGTCATAGGTGTGATGTTTAACTTAGCAGCGAGGGTAATGCTAGAGGTGTAATTTTGAACTTGGCATTGGTCATCTCGACTTTGACAAGGAAGTCCGAGGGAAAGTCATCGCCTTAAGTGTATTGTTAAACTTAGCAATGACTTGGACGCTAGAGGTATAGTATTAAACTTAGCATCGTTCATTTCAGCTTCGATATGGAAGTCTGAGGGAAAAATGGTTGTCAGAGGTTTAACATTGAACTTGGAAGCAACTTGATTACCGTTAGAAGTGTAATGTTAACTTAACAGTAATTTGTCAGGGTGTGGTATTAACTTGACAAAAATTGGTTTGCGATACGAGCAATTTGAGGGCCTGCCATTCTATTGATGAGAATTGACAAGTGAAGTTTGAAGTGCCAGAGGTATAGTGTTAACCTGACAAATTTGAAGGTTTGCTACTACATATAGGGTTAACAAGTAAGGTTTGTACTTGATAGGGAGTATTGAAAATTTTCATTACCAAAGGTATAGTGTTAACATAGTAATGATTATACTTTATAGACTTACCATTCTGTGTATGAGAATTGGTAAGGGATTTTGGAGGAGAGGGTGGAACTATATCCACTTAGGATTTTTAGCAAACCCTCAGGTATCAACGGATTTGAGGTGCCTTTACCAACTACCGTTTAAGTTGGGCCAGCCATGCTATTCCCCTCAGCATAGTGAGTTGTCGAAGACTTATGTTGGGCTTAGAAGCCAACATTTTCCTCTATCCTTAGCCGTCGGAGGCGTCCTAAGTTTCGCCTTTTGTCTCCTTATCAATATTTACATCATGCATCATGGTGCTATCAATGCGCTATTAGCTTGTCACTGATCTATCGTGATGTAACATAATGAAGGAAAGAAACTTTTCTTGGACCTGGAGTTTTGATCAGAGGTGTACTTTTAACTTGATCAACGGAGGAGTACCATTAAGGATAGTACTTCAGGAACTTGCCATTAATCGGCATCATGAGTGTATCGCCATTTGAGGTTATGAGGCGATATAATCCATTTGAGTAGACTGACTCTACTACAAATGGTCATTCCCATTTGGGCTGGAATTTCCCTTTTGTCTTATGTGTCATCACCATAGGTCTTCTGACGGCTAAGATAAGATCGCCTTTCTTGAAAGTTCGTACTTTAACTTTCTTATTGAAGGCTCTGGTAATCCGGGCTTGGTAGAGCTCGATCTATTGTTGGGCCTGCAGACGTTTATCATCTAAGGCCTCCAATTCTTGAAGTCACTGTCGATGCTTCTCCTCCTTCGTCATCTCCGCTGTCAAGGCGACGCGTAGAGACGGAATTTGGATTTCCAGTGAAGCACGGCTTCACACCCATATACCAAAGAAAATGGCGTAGCTTTAGTTGGGGTTCGAACAGTTGTGCGATAGGCCCATAAGCATTCACCTAGCTTGTTATCCCAGTCACGCTGACTTTTCGAGACGAATTTCTTGAGAAGTTTGCCGATGGTTTTGTTGAAAGCTTCTGCGAGACCATTAGCGGCGGGATAGTATGCCGTTGAGGACACACTCTGGATTCTAAACTTAGCGCAGAACCTTTGGAAAGCCTGACTGACGAACTGGGGTCCATTGTCATGGACAATTCTCCGAGGTACCCCAAAACGGTAAATGACATGATGTTTAACGAATTTGATCACGTCAGATGACTTCACCTCCTTCAAAGGAATGACCTCAGCCCATTTGGAGAAATAATCGGTTATGGCCAAAATAAACCGATGTCCCTTTGATGATGGTGGGCTGATAGGGCCAACCACATCCATCCCCCACATCTCAAATGGCCAAGTAGAAGTCGTAGAGTGAAGGTACCCAGGTGCTTGATGGATGAAATCGCCATGTACTTGGCAGGCGTGACATCTTTTGGCATAAGTGATAGCGTCAACAATCATCTTGGGCCAGTAATATCCCAACCTTTGGAGTCGATATGCAAGTTTTGGGCCAGGTTGATGGGCTCCACACATACCGTCATGGGCTTCTTTCAATATCTCCTATGCCTCTTTTGGTGAAAGGCAGCGGAGCAAGATCCCGTCATGCGATTGACGATACAATGTTCGCGTAATCGCATTATAGTAGAATTTGGCGGCTTTCCTTCGAATGGCAGCCGCTTCTTTGGTGTCCTCAGGCAGGATGCCATACAAGACATAATTAATATAAGGGAATCGCCAGTCTCTAGGCTCTGGACCGGTTGACGACTCAAGCACTTCCTTGTCATGACGATCTCCTGTTGGCTCCGGGTAGTCCTCAGGGGCAATTCTCGGGCAATACAGGTCGTGGTTGTGGACAAATGTTCTCTCTACTGCTCCAGCTGGAAGAGCTAAGGAGGCAGCAAGGGACACCAGTGCGTCTGCATGCGCATGTTGCTTGCATGGTACGTGGTCAATGTAGAAGTTTGTAAACCTCTCGGCCATGTGGACAGTTGCGTTATAATAGGGTACCAAATCTTCATGTCTGACTTCGTACTCCCCGTGAACTTGGTTGGCGATGAGTTTAGAGCACCATATGCCTCGAGATTTTTGATACCAATCTCATCGGCGAGTTGCATCCCAATCAAGAGGGCATTGTACTCCGCTACATTGTTGGAACAAGGCTCGGTTAATGAGACAACTCGAGGAATCACATAGTTCTGTGGGGAGACGAGTACTACTCCTACTCCTGCCACTATATGTCCTTTTGGGCTTGTTCTCGATGTACCGTCAAAGAAAAGTTGCCATACTTGTCTTTCAAACGATGTCTGGGTCAGGCAGACTTCAGCGACCTCATCTGGGAGATCCTCGTAAAGTTTGGCTGCCCTCGGATCTGGATGCTCAGCTAAGAAATCTGCCATCGCCTGTCCCTTCACGGCCTTTTATGGTAAAAAGTGCATTTCATATTGGGATAGCAATATAGCCCATTTTGCCAGCCAGCCATTCATGATGAAGGCTTTGTCATGAGTAACCTCAAGGGGTTGACTTTTGATATGACATTTATAGTCTGGCCTACCAAATAGTGTCGCATTTTCTGAATAACAAACACCAATGCCAAACATTTCTTCTCGATCGGGTTGTACCAATGTTCGGCTCCGATCATTGTTTTACTCAAATAGTAGATTGCTTGCTCTCATCCTTGATCATCTTTCTGAGCTAGCAGAGCTCCTAAAGAATAATTCATCGCTCGAATGTATATCAGGAAAGGTTTTCCGGATACCGGAGCTGCAAGGACTGGTGGTTGTGTGAGGTATTATTTGATTTCCTCAAATGCTTGTTGGCAAGTGTTGTCCCAGATGAACGAAACGCCTTTCCTCATTAATTTGGTAAAGGGTTGGCATCTTCCGAAGAGATTTGAGATAAACCTTCGGATGTACGCCAATCGTCCTTGCAATCCCCTGAGCACCTTGAGGTTTCTCGGAGGTTGCATTTCCTGGATAGCGCGAACCTTTTCCGGGTCCAAATGAATCCCCGTGGAAGTTACAACAAATCTTAGGAATTTTCCACTGGCCACCCCCAGGAAGAATTTGGTGGGGTTCATCTTCAATTGATGGGCCCACATGATGTCGAAGACAACCTTTAAATCAGTTATATGATTACCTTTAGCGCGGCTTTTTACTGCGATGTCGTCAACATAGCATTCCACCGTTTTGTGCATGTGTTCGTGGAAAATGACGTTCATGGCCCTTTGATATGTCGCCCCTGCATTCTTCAGTCCGAAGGGCATGACAGTGTAGCATGATACCCCCAGTGGTGTTCTGAAAGAGGTATGTTTTTCGTCGTCAGGATACATTTTGATTTGATTGTATCCTGAAAATCCATCCATGAAGGACATTCGCTGTCAATCATGACATCCATGATTGGCAGTGGGAATTCGTCCTTGGGACAAGCCTTGTTTAGATCACGAAAATCAATACGGATTCGGATCTTTTCATTCTTTTCAGCAACGGGGACGATGTTGGCTACCCAATCAGGATGTTGTTCTTCCCTAATGAAGCCAGAATCTATAAGTTTTCTGACTTCTGATTGAATTGCCTCCATTATTTCTGGACGGAACCGTCGCTGTTGCTGCTTGACAGGCTTTACGTCCGTATTAATGTTGAGGCGATGCATAGCCACTCGAGGATCGAGTCCAGACATGTCTTCATAATTCCAGGCGAAGACGTCTATATATTCTTGCACAATAGATATTAGATCTTTTTTCTCAGAAGGTAATTGGCCTTCGCTTATGAAGATGGGATTAGGATTAGCCTCATCTCCTAGATTGATCTGGACAACCTTATCTTCTGTTGGTGGCTCGCGTTGTTCAAAGCGAGTATCCCAAGATTGTTTAAGTGTTGAATCCAAGGATTTGTATCGGATTGGATTACCTTTTCACCTTTGTCTTCTAGGTGGCTTGTTGAAACCATGTTCACTGAAAGTTTTCTGAAGATGTTGCTGACACTAGCATCTGATTCCCACGAGGACGTGACCGATGAGCAATCATGGCCCAATGACTCTCCAGAGTCAGAGGCTGATGGGATCGGAGTTGATACATAGCCCAACCCCCTGCGAGTCCGATGATAATAATCAGGGTTTTCCCTTTCGGCACAAAAGATCGTAGTAGCGTTCTCCTTCCTTTGCCGAAATTCAACCCTGGTCCATTTGTCAGATCATACCCCATGCTTCCCATCATTGTGAGTGCCTTTGGCTCATAATGACCAAACTGAGGGGATTCCTCCTCGCCTCTGATTCTTCACAGGTCATTGGTTCGGATTCAACTCGTCCGAAAAGAATTGGTCTTTGGCCTTTCCGTCTCGCTTGAACCATTAATATGGATTCTTGCGCATTACCAGTATCTCGGTATGTTTCGAAGGACAATTTCACTGGTACATGCAATGATGTCAAAGCATCTATTACCGACCAGAGATCATCATCCACCTCGGTACTAGTGTCTGATGGCACTGAATCAGAAGCAAATACAGAGAAATATGCCAAATCTAATTCTTCATTAATATACCATCCGCCTACATCATCGGTGGTATTATTAACATCGAGCTTATTAATGCCCGTTACAAGTGGATCTAGTTCCCACATGCACTCTTCTTTTTCTGGCTCAGTGTCAGCTTCATTACCAGAGTCGGGCTCCTCTGGTTGCGGGATTTCATCTGTTTCCACAGAGTCCTGATATAGGAGAGAATCTGTGAAATAATTCTCAACTCCCTTGAACGGATGCCTTTCGGCGATCAACGTTCACACTTTTCCACTCCCGTCGATGAATTTCATGACTTGGTGGAGAGTAGAAGGAACGATAGAATTACGATGAATCCATGGTCGTCCCAGTAGCAGATTGTAGGAAGTGTCGGCATCGATGACGTAGCATGTCACCTCTGACCTTAGGTCCCCAATCTGGCATTTGAGCTTGATCTTCCCCATTGGACGGGTTCCATTGGCATTGAACCCATAAATGTTTGTCTGGGTAGCGTTCAAACGATGAGTAGGAATCCCTAGATGCTGCATGACACGGCGAGACATAATGCTCAATGCGGACCCGGAATCTACCTGAATGTGGTTCACCTCAGATGATCCAATATACCCTGTGAAGTACAGGGGTCGATCATGTTTCCCTTTGACCTGCATATCATCTACTGTGAAGGTGATGCAGGGAGCATTTTGGGAGGTATGGAGGCAATCCTCTACATCTTCCTCCTTTGGTCCAATTGGCACCTGAGTTATGAAAACCTCAGCATTAGCGAGGGCCTCTTGTAGAGCTTCTCTGGTTGACTTCGATAGCCTGAGGAGCTCATAAAGAGTAATTCGGGCCGGGATATTGGCCAATTGAGTCAGGACATCGAAGCGGTAAGGTGTTGCGGATCCTTCCGCGATGTCTTTTGAGAGGACTCTGGAGAACTGAAGCTCTTTCTGTCTTTCCAAGGGTTATTTTGTGGAAGGCTTGCTGACTCTCCAGCGGGTTTTGGAGGAGTTACCACCATTTCGTCATACTTTTTCAAATATGACTGCCCTGAACGGGTTTCTGCCACAAGTTGGTTGGGTTCTGTGGCCAGAGCTATTGTTTCCTCTTCTGAATCGGTCAGCGAGGGAACATCAGTCTCCGCTTCTCGAGAAAAGGCACATACCACATTACAGGATGAGGCTTTAGCTTTGCCTTTGGACTTCCTGCTGGTTACAGTGGTCCATTGCTGGCCATCCACAAGGTCGGGATGAACCCACATGACTTCTCCCCGAGGTGTGGAAATAGGTACCAAGCCCTTCTCTTGCTGCTAGTGAGGGTCTGTGCTGACCATTCTCAGCTCTCTTCTTGGGACAGGGACTACCACAGAGGACGTTGGAGGTTGTCTTCCGAACTGGAGAAATGACGTCATATTGGCCGTCACCTTCTTCTGCTCTGGACGGAGTTTTAATACCTCCACGTCAATCAGAGCCTGAAGGATGTCTTTGAACACATAACAGCTCTTGGTGGGGTGTCCCAGCATCCTGTGATACAAGCAGTAGTTGGGATTATCGGTTTTATCGACTTCTTCAGGGTGCCTAGCTTCAGGAAGCTTCAGTCTGTTGCTCTTGTTGAGTAACTTGAAGAGCGAGTCGACATGTTCATTCTTGAAGGAATACTGCTTGCTGGCGCGTGGTTGGCTTGAATAGCCACTCCCCTTGACCGGTTGAGGTTTGATGGGGGACTTGGTCTCTGTCGCCAAGTTATCCTTCCTTTTTGTTTGGAAAGATTTGTCTGGCGCGCGCCTTGTTGACCTCTCAGGTCTGGGTTTATTTTCTTCTGCCCTAACTCGGGCGATAATTTCCTCAGCCTGTTCACCTTGTTGGATCAACTGCTTCCAGATGCGGCTTTCGGCAACTCCTATTTGGGCGAGGAGTAAAGTTTGTAGATTGTGGCGGCATGTTTCTATCAGGGTGACCTGGGTCATACCGCTTGGACATCGGAGTGCTACATTCTGAAATATTTCTACGAATGACTTGAAGGACTCTCCTTTTCGCTGTTTGGTGGCCAAAAGGGTTGGCATGGTGACCTCCGAGTCATATTCAAAGAAGCGCGTTAGGAAGAGCTTCTCCAAATCGCCCCAGTTCTTAATGGAGCCTTGTGGAAGTTTCATGAACCATTCAAAGGCAAGCCCTTTCAGGGTACCGATGAACAAACGTGCCAAGATGGCATCGTTATCAACCACATTCCCTGTTTGAGACTTAAAGTGGTAGATATGTTGGTTCGGTGAACCTTTCCCATCAAAAGCTTGGAGGGTCGGAGCCTTGAACTTGGGAGGGTATGGGACAAGGTCCCACTCCGTCGATATGGTCGGACCACCCCTGCTTCTTGCAGGCCTTTCCGGTTAGTAAGGTGATAGGTAGTAAAAAGTGCATATTTATCACTACATTTACTATTACATTTTCATATTTATTCCTAAATTATGCACTATTACTAATATTTTATTATTTATTGTGTGCAGGCCTTAAGTAATAAAAAATAAAGAAATAAAAGCTTAAATGAAGCCCAGAAGCCCAAAAGAAGCCCATGTCCAAGCCCAATGCAAAGTTGCAATTACCAAGTGCAAAAGTTGCAATTATTAAAAGAAGAGGAAAAAGATAAGATGAGATGGACTTCTACTCAACCCTAATTGCTTGCAGGACAAGGCTAAAGATAAAAGGAGAAGAGTGCAAAGATAAAAATTCAAAAATTCGGATTCAGACTGTACACGTTTTAGTATTGAGATCATAACTTTTGCTACAGATATGCAAATCCGATGATTCAAGATGTGCCAGAAAGAAGACTTGAAGGCCTACAACTCTTATGTTGATCAAACTTTTCAATTCTGAGAGCAGATGAGACATTTTCGGCGATCAACATAATAATAAGTTGCAGGACAGATTTGAACTTCTATGGATATCTCAAAACAAGTTTGGAGATAAAAGAGGAATTCAAATTCAGAGATATTTTGCACCTCTTATCTTCATATGCTTCTTATCCTCTGGTTTTCTCCTATAAATACCCCTGCATAGCAACAGAGGAAGGGCAGATCTCATACAGTCCAGCGCAATACAGGGCTAAATCTAGGATTTTTAGGCTTTCTTCTAGTTTGTAGTTAGGTTTTTATTTTTCTTTTTGCAATTTTTATTTTTTTTATGTAAATAAGAGAGAGAGGCCTATGTTGAGAGTGACACCGATGTACCCTCCTCTTTTCTGCCATTGTTTCAAGCAATAAAGGTAACCATTTATTTTATGTTAGTCACTTTACTTTCTTTTTATTTTTCTTTTCCTTTTCTACTTCACCTCTGTTGGTTTTTGATGAGAATACAAGTGAATTCCAAAGCACAATTACAACAAAGTCTTCGTGAGTGCCAACGATACTTCATAGAGATGTTCTCCTCCTCAAGGTCTGTATCACTTCATTCTTGCCCAGCTTGATGATATAATGCGAATAGGGGACTGAGCTCGATCCTATGACTTATGCGTTGAGCGCCTCCGAAGTAAGATAGAACATGCAAGGTTTTCAGGTAACTCATCAACCAAACTAAGGTAAGTATTTCTTTTTCTTTCTTTTCTTTTATTTTTTTGTAGATTAAATCACCAACACTTCAATTCTTTCTTTCCCAACTCATTGTAAATACCGCTTCCTTTCTAACTTAACTTTAACTACTATTTACTTATTTTCCTTTTAAAAAAGAATTTTTTAGAGAACTTGCTCAAAAAGCTTCCATCGCTAGTCCCTCCCTGAGGATCACGACCCGCATAGCCATTGCTACAGCAGATAGTATTGAGCACCTTGCACATCTTTAATTCTTAAATCTGATATATTATATTTTGTGTGCAGGAAAAACTCAATCATAAGGGCCTCAAGACGTTGCTCCAATTGATTCATTCTTTTAGAATGAACCCTTCTCTGGTCTCGGTCGTCCTTTCCTTGTGACGAGGATTTAGATGAATCAAAAATAGGCTGCTCTTTCTCCTCTATACGTACAGAAGATGAGCTTTCCCCTCCTTTCTTTTGCCTTTAGACTTTTTAGAGGAGGCTTTATCGGTTGACTTCCTTTTGTCTTCAAGAAACTATGCGAGCATCTGCTTGAGGGAGTCGATAGATTCTTGCTGAGCACGAATCATCTCGAATTGTTCCCTCTGGACCTTGGCTTGCTGCTCCAAGCGCCTGGCGGTCTCCTCAGGAGTGCTGGTCATGTATATAAAAGCCTCTTTCTCTATAGAAGAGTTTGAAGCCTATGACTCTACAATAGCGGAATGCGAGTCATTCACCTCAATGCCCCGGGCTAGAGCATTGTAGTCAATCGGGGGATTGCCCCAGTCCGAGTGAGAGTGTGTCGGTACACTCCTTCCGATTCGGTGTCAGACTCATCATCAGAGCTGACCGCAGGTTGCTTTTCCCTACTCCTGCTCGTCATGTTTGCAGTGAGCTCGGGATACTCAGATCAGAGAAGACCCTCCTTCTATGGGAATGACTTCTTTTAGCTGATCGGGGAATCAGGATTAGCTGTCTGACTAGACACTGCTGGTTTGCATCTGAGCTGCAACGGCTCTCAGAGAGCATTGTGATAAGCCGTTCGCAGCAACATGGTGAAGTGATTCGATTAGCACTTCTCTTCCTTCTCAAATAATCCCTTAGATCTGTGGGAGGAGGATCAAAGAGATTAGCCTCGCAATGTCGAGGGCGGGAGACATCCTTGCTTTGTACAGCTGGGACGCAGGGTTTGTATGCGCCGGAAAAAGAAATGAAGGTGTTCGCTGCAAAATTTCCTTGAATCAGATGAAAAATTACAACAAAACTATTTTTCTTCCAGTTACAAGGGAGGGAGGATGTTGAGTCTTGAATCCTCCCTTTGTTTAGTGCTGGGTTCTTCGTGTGGCGGTGGAGAGTGAATATTGTTCTCCGTTGACCGGATGACCGTCAGGATCGTCAGGGATCTTCTCTTTGGCTGGTAGAAGGAGTAACACAGCTCTGTCTACCAAAACTCTCAAAGAGAAGGTAGGCAAAGGGGCAACTCGTACGCAGCGAGCTTGTTGAAGAGTTGAGCTCTCTCTTACTTCTCTCTCTCTGTCTGCCTGTTGTCTATCTCTGATCTCTCCTTTTTCTCCGACCTTCTTTTTTTCTTCTCTCCTCTCTCCGAAAATCCGACCCCTTCTTCATAGCGACGGGGCTATTTATAGAGGCTCCAGGGGTGAACGTGCCCCCTAAAAGTGCTCCACAATGAGGGGCTGACCTCCCCGCTATGTGGGCGGCGACTGGCCCCATAACCAGGGCGGTTATAACCGAGGCGCGGGTTTCAACCCACGCGCCTTGATACTGTGACGCGGGCTTTGGGCCCTTGCGCCTTGATGCTGAGACGCGGGTGTCGAGCCCACGTGCCTTGATGCTGAGACGCGGGTGTCGAGCCCACGCGCCTTGATGTTGAGACGCGGGTGTCGAGCCCACGCGCCTTGATGTTGAGACGCGGGTGTCGAGCCCACGCGTCTAGAACTTGAGACTCTGCTTTTTAATGGCTTGTCTTTTAGTGATTTTTAGACAGCCTACAGAACCCCCTCCAAAGTTTTCGATATTCCGCAGTTAACTGGGACGGATTTCGAAATACTTTGGACTCTAGCTGAATTCACCTCTATGACTGGACTGTTAATGCTCCGGGTTCGATCTTATCTGGAGTTGGTCTTCGTGAGTGTACTGTTGAACTCTTTGAGGCCACCAGAGTTGATCGTGTTGAGTGTCTAGATACACAGTCTAAACCTCCCCGATTGCTTTTAGTCTGTCATGGACGCGTTTTAAGCCAGGAGTGGACGATCGTCTGCTTGTGCCAGTGTAATGTTGAAACTGATTTGCAGAAGTAAGGACTGAACGTCAGTTCTTTTTGAAGAGCAGAGATGGTACTGCTTTACAGACGCGACTTTCATGGGGTGCACCTTTGGAAATGAAAAACGCGACTGATATTCCATTGGGCAGACGCGATACTAGGCCGGATTGGAAGGACGCGAACTTCGGAGAGACGCGCCTGTTGGGTGCGAACCCGTGCCATGTCATGAGTGCACCGCCACTTGTTCTGGGGAACCGTCGGGACATCACCTTTTGGCGCGCGGACTTCCCGGTTCATTAAATGATCTGTTCCACGCGTCAAGCGATGACTCACTGTAGAGCTAATCGAGCCACGCGCCGCGTATCTTTGCAAATCTTTGTGCCTATAAATGGCAACAGTCAAAGAGATATCCTCTTCTTCTCCGAGCGCATCTGTTAGGTTTTTTTGAGAAAAAGGAGTCTTCTCTTTCTCTTTCTATTTCTTCATCGTTCATTATCGGATTTTTGATTAACGATGGCACCCAAAGCTAAACCCACCGCATCATCTTCAAAAGCGGCCGTCGCCGAGGCCCAGAGGGGCGGTTCCTCCGTGCAGGAAGTCCTTTTCCCAGGTATAATGCCATTTAGGCTTAACCTTCACCATTAATGGAAGTTCATGGAACCCCTCAAAAAAAAATTTTTTTTTTTTTTTGGAGGAGAACCGTCAACACAGAATAAAAACCGTGTTTGATTCTCAGACGCGGTCTTTGAGTTGATAACCAAGGCGCGGGTTTGATGACCCGGTGCCAGTGAGCCCTGCAGTTCGGATTCTTCACTTAGAATATTTCTAATTGTGAAGGGTTCGGATGCGGACTTGATCCTTGCGTTCTATGACATCAAGTGCTGATTTTTTATGAATCTGGCACCTGAGCCCAAGTACTTAAGAGATTTTTCATAAGTCTTGGTTTTCAAAACGCGGGCTTGATCCTGCGGGCCTCACATCTGGACGCGAAAATTATCAAAATTCGTTGAAGCTAGGCGCTGACCTCACATCTGACCGTTCCTCAACATGGGGTGCACCTTTTGGAAATGGAAAACGCCGCGCCCGCAGGATCAAGCCACGCGTCTAGAACTTGAGGCTCTGCTTTTTAATCGCTGAAGCTAGGCGCTGACCTCACTCCGCTGGGAACTACATTTATCACTGATGAGCAAATCGTGGCGCAAGATGACGTCCTTCATAAGGGAAAGATGGTCGAATCGCTTGTTGTCGAGTTCGACCAGGCGAAATACGAAGAGTTTCTCTCTGCCGGCTCCAAGAGCCCAAAGACCCGCGTCTGCCGCAGGGTCTCGACGGGGAATGGCCCCGAAGCCCGATCCGAGGTTCTCTTGGGCACTGCTGCTGCCAACTGTGCCAAGCAAGATACACGCGCCAACGCCTCTCAGAAGGCCCGCGTGATCTCAGGCACAACTGCCGCTGCGATCAACCGCGCAGCACGGAACACACGCGTCAGCGTCTCTCAGGAGACCCGCGTGGTCAAAATCTCTGGTGTCCAGCATCAGGTCGTCGTTTCACTCTTCACCTCCACGACGCAACCGAAACGCTGAGCGTCGACAGAGGAGACGTGCGCGTCAGCTACAAGTTGGAACCTCTGGTTGTCCGACTGAGGCTGGACGCGACGTACAATCTGGCGCCTTGCCCGAGCCACGACCAGCACGTGAAGTCCGCGTTTGGCGGCCCAAACGCGAGACTCCTCAAGCTAGGTCCTCTGAAGACCAACTCACCAAACGCCAAGGTGAAGCCTCTGCGCCTCATCAAGCGCGAGAGGCACGCGCCCATAGGCGTGGGGCCCAGCAGCCCATCCTCTCTCAAACGTCTCTGCCCCGACGCACCGAGCGGCAGCGCGGCAATCGCGTCTTGTCCCAACAGAGACGCCAGACGCGAGTCTTACAGCCGTGGCGCAAAAATCGCGTCCCTGAAACCCGCGCCCAGGCTGTACAGCACATGGATGCCTCCCGTCTTCGACGTTGCGAGGTTAATCTCTTCGATCCCCCTCCCGTGGATCTGAGGGATTACTTAATGAAGAAAAGAAGTGCCAATCAGGTCACTTCATCATGTTGCTACCAACGGCTCATCTCTATGCTCTCCGAGTGCCGTTGTGGTTCAGGTGTGCACCAGCAGTCTTTAGTTAGACAGCTGACCCTGATTCCCCCGTCAGCCAAAAGAAGGCGCTCCCACAAGAGGAGGACCTTCTCTGACATTGAGTACCCGGAACTCACTGCGAATATGACGAGCAGGAGCAAGGGAAAACAACCTGCAGTCAGCTCGGATGAGTCTGACTCTGAACCGAAAGGGGTGTATCAACACACTCGCACCCGGACTGGGGCCATTCCCCCGATTGATTATAATGCCTTAGCCCATGGCATTAAAGTGAATGATTCTCACTCTGCCGTAGCGGAATCACGGGCTTCAAACTCTTCCGTTGAGAAGGAGGCCTCCGCCTACATGATAGGCACTCCTGAGGAAACGGCTAGACGTTTAGAACAAATCCAGAAGGCACAAATGGATATGATTCTTTCTCAGCAGGAATCTATCGACTCCCTCAAGCAGATGCTTGCACAGTTGCTCGAAGACAGGAGGAAATCTCCTCCTAAAAAGATGAAGGGCAAAGGGAAAAAGGGAGAAAGCTCATCTTCCGAACCTTCTGAGGAGAGGCCGCGATCTACTTCTAGTTCGTCCAAATTCTCGTCGTAAGTAAAGGGCGACCAAGACCAGGGAAAGGCTCATGCTAAAAGAATGAGTCAATTGGAGCAACGCCTCGAGGCCCTTACCAACCGTAAAGGCCTCCAAGAAGCTGGAGTGGTCCGGCCCTATCCTGCTGAATGGGACTTGGTTCCATACCCGTCCAAGTTCAAGGCTCCAACCCTTCAAGCATTCGATGGGAAAGGGTCACCCAACCAACACATCTACTACTTTAAATCCCAAACAGGGAATGTAGTAGACAATGATGCCATCTTGGCATGACTGTTCATTGGCACCCTGAAAGGGCTCGCCTTTGAATGGTTTATGAAACTCCCGGAGGGCTCCATCAAGAACTGAGGTGATTTGGAGAAGCTTTTCTTAACACGCTTCTTTGAAGATGACTCGGAGGTCAACATGCCTACCCTTTTAGCCACCAAGCAGCGAAAGGGAGAGTCCGTTAAGTCTTTCGTGGAAAGATTTCGGAACGTGGCACTCCGATGTCCGAGCGGTATGACCCAGGTTACCCTGGTGGAAACATGCCGCCACAATCTCCAAACCTCACTCGTTGCTCAAATAGGAGTTGCTGAAAGCCGCACCTGGAAGCAATTAGTCCAATAAGGTGAACAGGCTGACGAGATTGTCGCCCGCGTCAGAGCGGAAGAAAACAAACCCAGGCCTGAGAGGTCATCAAGGCGTGCGCCAGACACATCCCTCCAGACAAAGCGGAAGGATAATTTGGCAACAGAGACCAAATCTCCCGCCAAACCTCAACCGGTCAAGGCGAGTGGCTCTTCGAGCCAGCCACGCGCCAACAAGCAGTATTCTTTCAAGGAGGAACATGTCGATTCGCTCTTTAAGCTACTCAACAAGAGCAATAGACTGAAGCTCCCTGAAGCCAGGCACCCTGGAGAAGTCGGTAAAACCGACAATCCCAATTATTGCTTATACCATAGAATGTTGGGACACCCCACCAAAAGCTGCTACGTCTTCAAGGATATCCTTCAGGCCCTGATTGACGCGGAGGTATTAAAACTCCGACCAGAGCAGAAGAAGGTGGCGGCTAACATGACGTCAGTTCTCCAGTTGGAAGACAACCCCCAACGCCTTCGGGGGTGGTCCCTGTTCCGAAAGGAGAGCTAAGAGTGGTCAACACGGATCCTCACCAGCAACAAGAGAAGGGCCTAGTACCCGTTCCTACGCCTCGAGGGGAAATCATGTGGGTCCACCCTGACCTTGTTGACGCCCAGCAATGGACTACTGTAACTAATAAGAAGTCCAAGGGCAAGGCAAAGGCGTCATCCTGCAATGTGGTGTGTGCCTCTTCTCGAGAAACGGATACCGATATTCCTTCACTAACCGACTCGGAAGAGGAGACAATAGTTCTGGCCGCAGAACCCGGTCGGCTAGTGGCAGAAACCCGCTCAGGACAGCCCTACTTGAAGCAGTATGGCGAAACGGCGGCAACCCTCCACAACCAGCTGCAGAGCCAACCAAGCCCTCCACAAAACAACCAGTGGAGAAACAGAAGGAGACTCGATTTTCTCGAGCCCTTCAAAAGGGCATCGCGGAAGGATCTACGGCGCCTTATCGCCTTGATGTCCTGGCTCAATTGGCCAACATCCCGGCACGGATTACCTTGTATGAGCTTCTTAGGCTGTCAAAGTAAACCAGAGAAGCTCTACAAGAGGCTCTGGCAAACGCTGAGGTCTTCATGACCCAGGTGCCAAAGGAGGAAGATGTAGAGAATTGTCTCCACACCTCCCAGAATGCCCCTGCATTACCTCCACACCTCCCTACATTGTCCAAGTGAACCGCATTCAGGTAGATCCAGGGTCCGCGTTGAGCATCATGCCTCGCCGGGTCATGCAACATCTGGGCATTCCTACTCATCGTTTGAGCCCTACCCAGACAACTATCTATGGGTTCAATGCCAACAGGACCCGTCCGATGGGGAAGATTAAGCTCAAATGCCAGATTGGAAGTTTAAAGTTGGAAGTGACATGCTACATCATTGATGCCGACACTTCCTACAACCTATTGCTGGGACGGCCGTGGATTCACCGCAACTCCATCGTTCCTTCTACTCTCCATCAAGTCATGAAATACATTGACGAGAATGGAAAGGTACAGACGTTGATTGCCGAAAGGCATCCATTCAAAGGGGTCGAGAATTATTTCACAGACTCCTTACTGTACCAAGATCCCGGGGAGACGGATGAAGTCCCGCAACCGGAAGAACCAGACTCTGGCAATGAAGCCGATACTGAGCTGGAGGAAGATGAGTGTGTGTGGGAGCTAGATCCACCTGTAAAGAGCATTGATAAGCTCGATGTTGATAATACCACCGACGATGTAGGCGGTTGGTACATTAATGAAGAATTGGATTTAGCGTATTTTTCTGTGTTTGCCTCTGATTCAGTATCGTCAGACACTAGTACCGACGTGGATGACGACCTCTGGTCGGCAATGGATGCTTTGACATCGTTGCATGTACCAGTAAAATCATCCTTCGGGACATACCAAGATAATGGTAATGCGCAAGAATCTATATTTATGGTTCCAGCCAGACGGAAAGGCAAAAAACCAATTCTTTTTGGGCGAATCTCGTCTGAACCAACGCCCCACGAAGAATCGGAAGGCGAGGAGGAATCCCCTCAATTCGGTCATTATGAACCAAAAGCGCTCAAAATGATGAAGTGCATGGGGTACGATCTAACCAACAGACCCGGGTTGAACTTCGGCAAAGGAAGGAGAACGCTACTTCGATCCTTTGTGCCGAAAGGGAAAGCCCCTGATTATTATCATCGGACGCGCCGGGGGTTGGGCTATGTATCGACTCCGATCCCATCAGCCTCTGATTCTGGAGGGCCATCAGGTCATAATTACTCTTCAGGCACGTCATCGTGGGAGTCGGATGTCAGTGTCGGCAACATCTTCAGAGAACTTTCAGTGAACATGATTTCAACAAGCCACCTGGAAGACGGAGATGAAGAAATGATCCAATCTGATACAGATCCTTGGATCAAACATTTAAATACTCTTTAGGATACCCGCTTTGAACAGCGCGAGCCACCCACAGAAGACAAGGTTGTTCAAGTCAATCTAGGAGATGAGGCCAATCCTAAGCCCATCTTCATAAGTGACGGCCTGTCACCTTCGGAGAAGAAGGATCTAATATCTCTTGTACAAGAGTATAAAGACGTCTTCGCCTGGAATTATGAGGACATGCCTGGACTTGATCCTCAAGTGGCTATGCACCGCCTCAACATCAATCCGAACGCGAAACCTGTCAAACAACAGCAGCGACGGTTCCGTCCAGAGATAATGGAGGCCATTCAATCAGAAGTCAGAAAACTTATTGATTTTGGCTTCATCAGGGAAGAACAACATCCCGACTGGGTAGCCAACATTGTCCCAGTTGCCAAGAAGAACGGGAAGATCCGGATCTGCATCGACTTCCGTGATCTAAACGAGGCTTGCTCCAAAGACGAATTCCCACTGTCAATCACAGATGTCATGATTGACAATACTTGTGGATTCGAACGAATGTCCTTCATGGATGGATTCTCAGGATACAATCAATTAAAATGTATCCTGATGACGAAAAGCATACCTCCTTCAGGACACCTCTAGGGGTATATTGCTACACCGTCATGCCCTTCGGACTGAAGAACGCAGGGGCAACATATCAAAGGGCCATGAATGCCATTTTCCATCAGCAAATACGCAAAACGGTGGAATGTTATGTTGATGACATCGCGGTAAAAAGCTGCACTAAAGATGATCACATAGCTGACCTGAAGGTGATTTTTGACATCATGCGAGCTCATCAGTTGAAGATGAATCCCACCAAGTCCTTCCTGGGGGTGGCCAGTGGCAAATTCCTAG
This sequence comes from Agave tequilana, assembly GCA_038442645.1. NCBI lineage: Eukaryota > Viridiplantae > Streptophyta > Magnoliopsida > Asparagales > Asparagaceae > Agave > Agave tequilana. Next base: position 55,910 of record JAVJIF010018286.1, read on the forward strand.
GATTTGTTGTAACCTCCACGGGAATTCATCTGGACCCGGAAAAGGTTCGCGCTATCCGGGAGATGCAACCTCCGAGAAATCTCAAGGAACTCAGGGGATTGCAAGGACGATTGGCGTACATCCGTAGGTTCATCTCAAACCTCTCCGGAAGATGCCAACCCTTCACTAAGCTAATGAAGAAGGGTGTCTCGTTCATTTGGGACGACGCTTGTCAACAAGCATTTGAGGAAATCAAGCAATACCTCACCCAACCACCAGTCCTTGCAGCTCCGATATCCGAAAAACCTTTCCTGGTATACGTCCGGGCAATGGATCATTCTTTGGGAGCTCTACTAGCTCAACATGATGACCAAGGATGAGAGCAAGCGATCTACTATCTGAGTAGAACAATGATCGGAGCCGAACATCGGTACAACCCGATCGAGAAGGAATGTTTGGCGCTGGTGTTCGCCATTCAGAAAATGCGACACTACCTGGCGGGCCAAACCATAAATTTCATATCAAAAGTCAACCCCTTGAGGTTACTCATGACAAAACCTTCATCGCTAAATGGCCGACTGGCAAAATGGGCCATATTGTTATCTCAATATGAAATGTACTTTTTACCACAGAAGGCCATTAAAGGACAAGCGGTGGCGGATTTTCTGGCTGAGCATCCAGATCTGAGGGCAACCAAACTTTACGACGATCTCCCAGATGAGGTCGCTGAAGCCTGCCTAACTCAGACATCGTTCGAAAGCCAAGTGTGGCAACTCTTCTTTGACGGTGTATCCAGAACAAGCCCAAAAGGACACATTGTAGCGGGAGTAGGAGTAGTACTCGTCTCGCCACAGAACTATGTGATTCCTCGAGCTGTCTCGCTAACTGAGCGTTGCTCCAACAATGTAGCAGAGTACAACGCTCTTTTGATTGGGATGCAGCTCGCCGATGAGATTGGCGTTAAAAAATCTCAAGGCATACGGTGACTCCAAACTCATTGTTAGCCAAGTTCGCGGGGAGTACGAAGTCAGACATGAGGATCTAGTACCCTACTACAACGCAACTATCCACATGGCCGAGAGATTCACAAACTTCTACATCGATCATGTACCGCGCAGGCAAAATGCGCATGCAGATGCACTGGCGTCCCTCGCGGCCTCCTTAGCTCTTCCAGCTGGAGCAACGGAGAAGGTATTCGTCTACAGCCACGACCTATATTGCCCGAGAACTGCCCTCGAAGACTATCAGGAGTCAAAGGGAGAGTATCAAGGTAAAGAAGCGCTGGAATTGTCAACCGGGTCAGAGCTTAAAGACTGGCGATTCCCCTATATCGACTATGTCTTGTATGGCATCCTGCCTGAGGACGCCAAGGAAGCGGCTGCCATTCGAAGGAAAGCCCCTAAATTTTACTACAATGCGATTGCACGAACATTGTATCGTCGATCGTATGACGGGGTCTTGCTCCGGTGCCTCTCACCAAAGGAGGCCCAAGGGGTATTGAAAGAAGCCCACGATGGTATGTGTGGAGCCCATCAACCTGGCCCAAAACTGGCACATCGACTCCAAAGATTGGGTTACTACTGGCCCAAGATGATTGACGATGCCATCACTTATGCCAAAAGATGTCACACCTGCCAAGTGCACGGCGATTTCATCCATCAAGCACCAGGGTACCTCCACTCCACGACCTCTACCTGGCCATTTGAAATGTGGGGGATGGATGTGGTTGGTCCTATCAGCCCACCATCATCAAAAGGACATCGGTTTATTTTGGCAATAACCGATTATTTCTCTAAATGGGCCGAAGCTATTCCTCTGAAGGAGGTAAAATCGTCTAACGTGATCAAGTTCGTGAAACATCACGTTATTTACTGTTTCGGTGTACCTCGGCGAATTGTCCATGACAATGAACCCCAGTTCATCAGCCAGGCGTTCCAGAGATTCTGCGCTAAGTTCAGAATTCAGAGTGTGTCCTCGACGGCATACTATCCTGCCGCTAACGGCCACGCAGAAGCTTTCAACAAGACTATTGGCAAGCTTCTCAAGAAGTTTGTCTCGAAAAGTCAACGAGACTGGGACGATAAGCTAGGTGAATGCTTATGGGCCTATCGCACAACTGTGCGAACCCCAACTAAAGCCACGCCATTTTCTTTGGTATATGGGTGTGAAGCCGTGCTTCCACTAGAGATCCAAATTCCATCTCTACGCGTCGCCTTGACAGCGGAGATGACAACAGAGGAGAAGCATCGACAGCGACTCCAAGAATTGGAGGCCTTAGACGATAAGCGTTGCAGGCCCAACAACAAATCGAGCTTTACCAAGCTCGAATTACCAAAGCCTTCAACAAAAAAGTTAAAGTGCGAACTTTCAAGAAAGGCGATCTTGTCTTAGCCGTCAGAAGACCCATGGTGATGACGCACAAGACAAAAGGAAAATTCCAACCCAAATGGGAAGGACCGTTTGTGGTAGAGTCAGTCTACTCGAATGGATCATATCGCCTCATAACCTCGAATGGCGATACACTTATGATGCCTATCAATGGCAGGTTCTTGAAGAAATACTATCCTTAAATGGTATTCTTCCGCTGATCAAGTTCAAAATTACACCTCTGATCAAAATAAGAAGAGTTTCTTCATTAATATCCAACGCCTCCGACGGCTAGGGATAGAGGAAAATGTTGGCTTCTAAGCCCAACATAAGTCTTCGACAACTCATCATGCTGAGGGGAATAGCATGGCTAGCCCAACTCAAACGGTAGTTGGTAAAGGCATATCAAACCCGTTGATAGCTGAGGGTTTGCTAAAAATCCTAAGTGGACTCAACTTCACTCTCCCCTCCAAAATCCCTTACCAATTCTCATCCACAGAATGGTAGGCCTACAAGATACAGTTGTTGCCAAGTTAACACTATACCTCTGGCACTTCAAACTCCACCTGTCCATTCTTATCAATAGAACGACAGGTCCTCAAATTGCTCATATCGCAAATCAAGTTTCTGTCAAGTTAATATCACACCTCTGACAAAATTACTGTTTAAGTTAACATTATACTTCTAAACAGTAAACCAAACTTCTGCCAAGTTAATATTACACCTCTGACAGTCACTTTCCTTCAGACTTCCGTGTTGAAGCTGAAACGAATGATACTAAGTTAACATTACACCTCTAGCATCTAAGTCATTGCTAAGTTCAACAATACACCTATGGCCATGACTTTTCCTCGACTTCCTTATCCAAGCCGAGATGACCAATGCTAAGTTCCACATTACACCTCTAGCATTACCCTCACTGTCAAGTTAAACATCACACCTATGTCAGTGACACTCTCAGTTTTCCCAAGCGAAAGCTGAAATGCTTCTGAGTCAAGTTAATATCACACCTCTGATTCACATTCTTGTCGAGTTAGCATCACACTTCTGGCAAGACAACTTTCAACCCGTTAAGTTAATATCACACCTCTAACGGTAAAGATTTTCCTAGATTCCCTGCGAGTCTAGTCTCACTTGTTATTCTCTTCAACAGAATAACAAGTTTACCTAAACACATTGTTAGGTTAATACTACACCATTAACAGTATTTTCCTTCAAATCCCCAGCTGAGCTTAATCAAGTGAATCCTAAACCTTGATAAAGGCCCATTTTCCCTGGGGGTACGAGTTTCACTTGTCATTCTCCTTTATAGATTGACAGGCCCACCAAACATTATTTCATCTCTGTCAAGTTAATATTACACCTCTGACAGTATTGTGAAAGTTCCTGAAATAGGATCTTTCCCTACAAAATTTGACTTATTAAGATTATCATCATAATTTTGACGAAGTCAAAGATCTTCTGCTTCTATGCGTCTGACTGAAGACAAAAGGTTCAAGACAATAGAAAGAGGCAGAAAGAAAAATCTCACTTTTATTTATATCCAGGCACATGAAAGTGATACAAAGCGCTCTCTTATACAATAAGATTGAGTGTTACAATTAAGGAGTACAAAGAAGTCCCTCTCTCTCTCAGAGGCCGTACTCACTCCTTGAAGCCGCATCTGATTCCAAGTGCACGATGTTTGGAAAAGCGCCAAACTGTGGTGACAATAGAAGCTGGCTGCACCACGATGCATGATGTAAACATCGAAAGAGCCCTAGCTGACTAAGCTAAGAGCAATGGTGTTCTTGAGGTCCGGTGGCAGCAGAAAGCCCTGCAACCCTTCATTCATGAGCATCTCTTTCGCCAGAAGGCCATCCAACAAACATGGAGTGTCCTCGATGTCACTTCTGGGGTGAGAGAGGAAGGGGATGCTATCTGCCACTATATCCACCGTAACCCCCTCGCTGCCATACTCGCTGTGACCGTGACCAGCCCGCAAGCATGACGGGTGCGTCACGTTCAAAGAGATCTTGACGAGGGTTAAGTCCCCGTCAGGGATCGTGATTTCTTCCCTTGTGGACGACGGAGACTATGATTTCTTCCCTTGTGGACGAACATCGAACAAGTTCATCGGCCGATATATTCTCCCACGGGCCCAGCGAACGTGAAATAGGACGATCAAGCCTACCTGCAAGGAATAAACAAAGGAATCAGAACATCTGGAACTTAGTACACTTCAACAAGAAAACTAAGTGACAGACGCAGTTATTGCCGAAGACTACAGACGCGGGAATGACCCACGCAGTGAGCCAAAACTTCCGCGGTGGCAGAAACAGACGCGAGTTAAAACTGTGATACACGCAGGGTTCAAACGCAGTCCAATTTTCTGCATCTGCGTCTAACACACCAGGCGCGAAAAGACTCAGACGCCGAAAAAATTGCCATCTCCCTGTTGAATGAACAGGAGTTGCAAGATTCGGGTCTGAAACCTTCAACCCGAGTTGGAATTCATCCAAGTCAGTGGCCTTAAAACGCGAGCTTCATGAGCAAAGCCAGCGTCAAGTGCCAAAGACTTCTGTACTCGCGTCCAGAGAAGTTCAAGTCGATGGCGCAAATTCAAAAAAAAGGAATGCACCAACTAAGACTTCATCCAGATGGTGATATCTCTTTAAGAGATGCCAAGGTGCAAGCCTGGGTGGACTAAAAATATCATGGCAAGTCGGGACAGCATACCCGCAGAGGCCTCTATCAAGAGTTGAACTCTCTGCATTAAAACATGGACATAAAAGATGATCAAAGAGATGCTTTCTCCTGAAGAGACCAAACAGAAGCATGAAAGCTCTGGGTCATCTTCATCCACAGAGTCACCTCCATCCATAGAGACAGACCCCTGTTAGAAACTCTGAAGAAGGCAAAATTTCTCAGAGCAAATCAAAAGAAAACCGTCTAAGTTTGGGTTGTTAAAGGGGGAGAAGGTGAGCCCTATTTATAGGCAGCCCCTGATAACTGCCATTAATGGTTCCCGTCGGCCTTAATGACCGCACGACCGTCAAAGTCCAATAGGAGTCTGACGCGTGGAACGTTGCTTCGGGAAGCGTCGCAGACGCTGGTCTCAAACCGCCAGCGCCTGTTTTGCATTAAAAGGCATTAACGCCTGAGTCCAATGAGGAACCAACTCGTGGACAACTGCTTCGGGAAACAACGGACGACCCGGTTTCCCAATCGTCAGTGAAGACTTGAAAGATCTCATGAAATCTTTATGTCAGGCCGCATTTAACGCCTGGGAAGTTACATCAAGACGCAGATGAGAAAGCCGCGTCTAGGAATCCGCGTCCCCTTTTTCAAACTGAATGACGTCCACCTGCATTCCAGAGGAATGTCCGCGTGACTCAAAGTTGCGTCCCTTCAGCAAACGGGGCCCATTTTAAAGGAAAGCACTTAATTCAGCAAAAGACTTAGGCCATTGTGGGATTAGTCGGAAAATACGCAAGGCTGCGTCCCTCGTGTCTTCATCAGAGGAGCTGCGTCTGCATGGGTAGTGATGGGTTTTTGCACCTAGTCAAAAGACCCAGCGCTGCATCCTTAAGGACTGCGACCAGTGAGTCCCACTCAAAACTGCGTCCTTCCAATCCGGCCTAGCACCGCGTCTGCCCAATGGAATATCAGTCGCGTTTTCCATTTCCAAAAGGCGCACCCTATGAAAGTCGCGTCTGTAAAGCAGTACCATCTCTGCTCTTCAAAAAGAACTGGCGTTCAGTCCTTGCTTCTGCAAATCAGTTTCAACAGTACACTGGCACAAGCAGACGATCGTCCACTCTTGGCTTAAAACGCGTCCATGACAGACTAAAAGCAATCGGGGAGGTTTAGACTGTGTATCTAGACACTCAACACGATCAACTCTGGTAGCCTCAAAGAGTTCAACAGTACACTCATGAAGACCAACTCCAGATAAGATCAAACCCGGAGCATTAACAGTCCAGTCATAGAGGTGAATTCAGCTAGAGTCCAAAGTATTTCGAAATCCGTCCCAGTTAACTGCGGATTATCGAAAACTTTGGAGGGGGTTCTGTAGGCTGTCTAAAAGACAAGCCATTAAAAAGCAGAGCCTCAAGTTCTAGACGTGTGGGCTCGACACCCGCGTCTCAACATCAAGGCGCGTGGGCTCGACACCCGCGTCTCAAGTTCTAGACGCGTGGGCTCGACACCCGCGTCTCAACATCAAGGCGCGTGGGCTCGACACCCGCGTCTCAGCATCAAGGCGCGTGGGCTCGACACCCGCGTCTTAACATCAAGGCGCGTGAGCTCGACACCCGCATCTCAGCATCAAGGCGCGAGGGCCCAAAGCCCCCCGTTACAGTATCAAGGCGCGTGGGTTGAAACCCGCGCCTCGGTTATAACCGCCCTGGTTATGGGGCCAGTCGCCGCCCACATAGCGGGGAGGTCAGCCCCTCATTGTGGATCACTTTTAGGGGGCACGTTCACCCCTGGAGCCTCTATAAATAGCCCCGTCGCTATGAAGAAGGGGTCAGATTTTCGGAGGGGGAGAACAAGAACGTCGGAGAACAAGGAGGACGACAACGACGACAATAAAAGAAAGAGAGTAAAGCCCTTCAGAGAACTTGCTGCGCTCAAGTTGCCCTTTGCCTGCCTTCTCTTTGAGAGTTTTGGTAGACAAAGCTGTGTTACTCCTTCTACCAGCCAAAGAGAAGATCCCTGACGATCCCGACGGTCATCCGGTCAACGGAGAACAAGATTCACTCTCCACCGCCACTTGAAGAACCCAGCTTTAAACAAAGGGAGGATTCAAGATTCAACATCCTCCCTCCCTTGTAACTGGAAGGAAAACAGTTTTGTTGTAATTTTTCATCTGATTCAAGGAAATTTTACAGCGAACCTTCTTTATTCCTTTTTCTGGCGCGTACAGGGTTCAGAGATGCAGGGCGCATGAACGCAGCTCTTGCGTCGCGGCTTCTGAGCGTGAGCTTGGCGTCTCTGCTGATGAGAGACGCAACTCTCACGTTGCTGATAATTGCGTCTGGGCAGAGACGCTTGAAAATTGCAGGGCTGCTGGGCCCCATGCCTAGAAGCGTGTGCCTCTTGTACTTGACAAGGTATGCGAGCTTCGCCTTGGCATCTGGGGAATGGGGCTTCAGAGGAGCCTGCTTGCTGAACCTCACGTTTGGGCTGCTAAACGCGGACTTCATGTCTCGGATGTGGTACGCTGGTCTAAGCCTCGCGTCCTACTTCCGTTGGGCAGTCGGTCGTTTCAACTTGTAGTTGACGCGCACGTCATCTCTGGCGCCGTTCAGCGTTCCTGTTCCATCGTGGGGGTGGAATGGAACCGCTGACGACCTGGTGCTGAGGAAGGGGATGGACTGGCTGAACACTAGAAAAGTTGACCACGCGGGTCTCCTAAGAGACGGTGGCGAGGGTGTTATGCCTGGCGCGATTGACCACAACATCCATCGGAGCTGCCGCGTCTGAGAGAATCTCAGGGCGGGTTTCGGGGCATTTCCTCGTAGAGACCCCGCGGTAGGCATGGGCCTTTGGGCTTTTGGACCCGGAAAAAAAAGAACTCTTCATACTTTGCTTGGTCGAATTCCACGACAAGTGATTCGACCGTTTTCCCATGTAAATGACGTCACCTTGCGCCACCACTTGCTTGTCAGTGGAGAAGGTAGTCCCCAATGGAGTCGCCATCTCTTGTTTGGTGGGAGAAAAATTCGTGTAAAATTTCCTTGAATCAATTGAAAAATTACAACGGACTTATACTCCGATTACAAGGGAGGGAGGATATTGAGTCTTGAATCTTCCCTTTGTTTAATGCTAGGTTCTTCAGGTGGCGGTGGAAAGTGAATCATGTTTTTCGTTGACCGGGTGAACGTCAAGAACTTTTGGGGATCTTCTCTTTGGACGGTGGACGGAGTAACACAGCTCTGTCGACCAGAAATCTCAAAGAGATTATAGGCAAAGATTAACTTGTACGCAGCAAGTTACTTGAAGAGTTAGACTCTCTTTCCTTCTCTGTAGAAAGTCTTAAGTCAAGATCTAATTGACCGACCCTTACTCCATAGTAACGGGGCTATTTATAGAAGTTTCAGGGGTGAACGCGCCCCCTAAAAACGCTCCACAATGGGGGTTAACTTCCCGTTATGTGGGCAGTGATTGACCCCATAACAAGGGCAGTTATAACTGAGACGCAGGTTTCGACCCTCGCGCCTTGGTGCTACAGTGCTGCTGAGACGCGGGTTTCGACCCTCGCGCCTTGGTGCTGCAGTGCTGCTGAGACGCGGGTTTTGACTCTCGCGCCTTGGTACTGCAGTGATGGCTGAGACGCGGGTTTCGACCCTCGCGCCTTGGTGCTGTAGTGCGGCAGAGACGCGAGTTTCGACCCTCGCGCCTTGGTGCTGCAGTGCTGCTGAGACGCGAGTTTCGACCCTCGCGCCTTGGTGCTGTAGTGATGGCTGAGACGCAGATTTTGATCCTCGCGTCCTGGCGCGGCTTTGCTGGCTATAATTAGCCCTGTGTCTAGAGCTTGGAACTTTGCTTTTTGGTGACTTGTCTTTTAGTGATCTTTAGACAGCCTACAGCTTCACGCCGCACACTTGGCTTCACAGTTAGGGTTTCATACCCTGCTATGGGTAACACGCCCCTCAAAGGAAAAACTCTCAAAATAATTTTTTTCTCAAATTGTAGTCTACTTTTATTGAGAACAATAGAGTCTTTAAATAGACTTACAACTATAGAGTTTTCTCCATATAGTCGATGTGGGACTAAAAAGAGAAAAATAAGACTACTAAATAAAAGAAAATTCACTCGACTCAATAAAATGAAAAATACAAACCCAGACTCAAAATCAAAATAACGTTGTCTCGATGTCCCCATCATTCTCGCTGAGTGAGAAAAACTTGACCATGTCGAGTATACATAAGGCGGTGGTACCTGACACTGAATCTAAAATTGCTATTCTTTTTTATCCTTGTTGATGTAGTTAACTCACCACTTTGTGCTTCTATTGTTGATGTCAACTATTGTTGTTGTCTTGTGTTGCAGGGCTATCGAAAAAGTGGTAGGATCAGACTGCACAACCGGGGCAAGTGAAAGGTTCTGGGGCTGGACTGTCCTGCAATTAAAGGGCTACGAGCTTTTGGCTATAAACTTGAATGCAATTGATTCTGTATTGGACAATTGATTACTTGCAGGTTGATGTTACTCGAATTTGAGCAAGGATTGTCACGTGGAAAGCATGCGAGGAGTCTGTTGTATATGTTTGATTGAATCTGAACTTGATTGCTTGAATATATGATACTTGAACTAGCTTGGCTGAATTGAAATTCACGTAAGAGAAGCATGCACAAAGAGGTTCCTGGACTTGTGCAAGAACTAGGTTGAGTGCTTTTATTCAAGTGAGAAGAAAAGTCACAAGCTTTTCAAGAACCTGTTGGGTTTACTTGGCTTGCGTCACATGGGGAAATAAAGAGATAAGAGATAAAAGAAAGAAAATAATCAAAGAAAAGATTTTTATTTTTTATCTATTTCTGATTTTTTTTTTCATTTGATTCTGTAACTAAGAGTTTAATGTGGTGGTTAAGATAAGGATTTGAATTGAGATTTGAGAAAAGATGTAGGCTTTAAAAAGATAAAATACGAGATAATGAGGAGATTGAAAAAAATTTGTAATATTTTTTTGAATTTATGAAAAAAATGAATCAGATTATTTGACAGAAGAGATGAAAAAAGAAACAATTAATTCAAATAAAATTGCGACTTCATATCAGAAATATTTTAACAAAAAACTTCTATTACAATTCTAATTTCATCACTCATTATTTTTTCTAACCAATGCTAAAATGATGTGAAACGGGAGAGTAAGGTCTGCGGAATTTTAAAAAAAAATTGGAAGATAGAAGAAAATAATAGATGACTCATGGTTGCCTAAGGTATAAGTGAAAAGACTTTCCACTTTCACGGACCAAATGCCACTTCATGTTGCTCACTCATCGATCTTTCCTCACGCCGCACGCTCGGCTTCACAGTTAGGGTTTCACACCCCGCTATGGGCAACACGCCTCTCAAGAGAAAAACTCTCAAAATAATTTTTTCTCAAATTCTATTCTACTTTTTAATGAAAAAATTGAGTCTTTAAATAAACTTACAACTTTTTTGAGTTTTCCCCGTATAGTCAATGTGATAGTAAAAAGAGAAAAACAAGACTACTAAATAAAAGAAAATTCACTTGACTCAATAAAATGAAAAAGGACTCAAAATCAAAATAACGTTGCCTCGATCTCCCAACAAATCTCTCATACTCTGCCTCTCTCACACCATGCTCCAGTTGCATCTTCCAACAATAATGGTTTCAAATTCTGTTGGAAAATCTATAATCAACACCCTGCTCTCGAATATTCTTCGTCACCCAATCAACACGCCTATTACCATTCCACAGCGCAAGGGTAATATTCTCCATATTCACCAAGCTCAACAGTCATCGAGCATCTTGCATGAGCATTGCGGGATCCAGCATCTCCTCCTCTCCTCGTAGCGCCTGTATAATCACAAAGTACATCTTCCTCTAAACAAATGGGATACCCTGCGAAATACTCATATGCCACTCTCAACAACGCTTCCCATGCATCTCTCAATTTAGCTAAAACTGCTGAGTTGCGGAAGCCCCCACCAATAGTAGCTCCCCGAGGCATTTCTAAAACACAAACCGTTGTGCGTTGCCCTGCTCCCCGGCCGCTCCATCAAAGTTAGACCTTCAAAGTGTGCACTGGTGGAGGGATCCATTGCACCTAACTGCCTCCCCGCTGTTTGTCGTTTAGTAGATGAACTATCCTCCTCTATCAATGAACATTGATCGAGGTTGAACCTGCACAGAAATATAGTTTAGAAATCAAAGATAGAAAGTACTAGGTTGCTCAAACTATCACTATAGCAAGTAGCTATGCAGGTCGTGATTCACAAAAAGGGACTTTGATATAAGCGTTAAGCAAGTCTTTCTAAGTTACTAAAAATCGAATTAAAAATCTTTCTTCTTAGTTTTAAATGAAAAGAAAAGCGTAAAGAGTTAAGTTAGAAGGGGAGATAAAAGAAGATGGTGTTGATGTTAATAGTAAAAACTAAGTTAAAAGAAAGAACTAAGTTAAAAAGAGAGAAATGAAAAGTGTATGAAAAGTGTGTTTCTGAACTAAGAAATAAACAAAAGAAAACTAAAGAATACTTGTCTCTTACTTATCTTGATCTTCAGCAACAGTTTTACCTTGAAGTGAAGGCCATCAATGTATAACCCATCAGATCGGAATTAGTCCTCATCCATATTATATAATCAAGACTATGGGGGTAAGTATAAAATGATACAAACTTTTAAGGAAGAATCCATCATCATGAACTATCGGTGGCAATCGCAATGCCAAGGCTCTTTCAATACTATAAGACTCATATTTATAGTAATCAAACAAAAAGAAACAAGAAGAAGAATAAAAAAAGGTAAACTTTTGATTCGATTAAAAAACGATAAAAGAAAAGAAAAAGGATTACATTGGTGTCACTCTCAATACAACTCTTCTTCTCCTTCTCTCATGAATCTCTTTTCTAATCTAAGCTTACATATAAACAGAAAATTGCATACAGAAAAATAAAATTTTAAGCTAAAACTAAAGAGAAAAGCCTAATTCTAAATTCTTTATTGGAGTGGTGCCCATTCTTCTTCAGAATGTGCGGTATTTATAGGAGAACTGGAAGGGTAAGGGGAGTATGAAGATAGGGAGCTAACGCTCCCCAACTGCTTCAACCAAGCCGCAGAAACGCGACTTTGGCCCTGTTTCCACGGCCTTAAGCTGGCTGTTGGTCCAAATCTTGGAGCGCTAGATTTTCCCCGTTAACATCCTTCAGTTTCTTTAGATAAAATTATTTCTAAACTTCTGTTTTTAAGTAGATCTTTATTGATTTGCTTGAGTTAGAAATCTAATCTTTAAAACTCAGGATTTAATTGGATAAATCGGTTCATTGCTCCTCTTTCTCTATTTATTATCATGCACACCATTAGACAATAAAAATGAGTTAAATAGTAGAATTTTATTACAAAATAAATGTAAAAGTATGACAATAAATAATACAATATTAGTGGTCGATCACACGTCTCCCCTCGGCTTGTCTATGGATGACCTTGATGGTACTCACCTTGCGGGTTCTAAACGCTGCAGTTGTTGCTTCCAAAATTCACGTGCTCCATGCAACATGTATAATTGTCCTTTGACCTAAATTCTATCACTACCACGGTCCTTGTCTCTCAACACTACAAGCCAAGAATTTGGCGGAAGGGGGCTCAAAATTCAGGCCACAATATCCCTGAGAGCATTCCACACAAGCATTTGATGTAGGGTAATTGATAAAAAAAATGTACAGAGTCCTCTGCCTCTTGATGGCATTGTTGACACTTTAATGTTGACGCCAGACCCCTAAAGTACAAGAAGCCTCTGTGGGAATGTAGCCATGTTTAACTTTCCACACCTACGGTTTAATTCTCTGCAAGCAGGGTAGCTTCCTATCCACTTCCATGATATCGACTCCTGAGTGTAGGATCCTAAATTAGGTAACTTAAATACTAAAGGGGTGAGTAGTGTTTAAAAAATAATCCACTATTAAAAAGTCTGCCTAATTGCATCGAATATTTGCGTGAAATATAGACATATTGCATCGAATTTTTACAGCTTGCGTCGATTTTTTGCGTCGAAAAAATTTGACGGAAAAGTCATGGACGCAAATTTTGCGTCGAAAATTCGCTGCAAGCTGTAAATGCTGCGTCCAAATTTCGATGCAAACTTTTTTCTGTAAATTATGCGAAAATTAGATATTGCGTCAAAATTTTGACGCAATATTTATATTTTGCAGCTTAAATTCGCCGCAAACTGTTAAATAAAATAAATTTATAAAATTAAATTTTACAATTTGCGTAAAAAATTGGCTGCAATTAATAACAGTTCGTGGCCTATTTTCACCACAAATTGTAAAATAAAATAAATTTAAAATTTAAATGTTGCGTCAAAAATTTTATTTGACGCAATATGTCTGCTTATATATTTGCACAAAATGTGAAAAATTCTACTTTAAAAATACAATAATGTCCAATAATTGCGTCGAAAACTTAAGTTTTCGACGTAGTTTGAGATCTGATTCTAAAGTTATGAAGATTTTGAAAATTTTTGATGTGAAAATACAATCTGTGGCAACAAATTGTGTCGAATTTGTGATTTTCGACGCAATTATGTGTAACATATTGTGTCAAAAATGTAATTTGACGCAATTTGTTGATATTTTTTTAAATTGCAGCACACAACCTGCAGATCTGCAGCACATTACCCACATACATTTCAATATCACCAATGTAACACCAAATATATCACCAATATATATCCACATACATTTCAATATCACCAATATATACCCACATGCATTTTCAATATCACTAATATATCACCAATAAATTCAAGTTATCTCACCAAATATCACCAATATATACAAATCTCACAAATCCAAGTAATTTCACAAATCTCAGAAAATACAAGTAATATAAATCACAATCATATCACAATATCTCACTTAAACCTCGTCGTTGTCTTCGTCACCAGTGTTGTCCCCTTCGCTACTAGGTTGCCCGCCCCTTTGTTGACTCACTATAAACTGGATCATGAATAGCTGCATCTCTCTTTGAGCAGCCTCCAAACTGAAGATTCTCTGTCGGTCGGCCTCTGACTGCTGCCTCAGGGCCTCAGACTTTTGCCTCATGGCCTAAACCTGCTGCTCAAGCTGGGTGATGTTGGCATCCCGCCTAGTGGGCCTAGTGCCTCTGGGAACATCCATGTCCAAGCCGAGTATCGTCACACGTACAAATGTCTCGAAGGTCGCTCGTGTGCTGATAGTGCTCTCGTCGATACCATCTGCTACCGCGCATCATAATTCCTCTCGAGCTGGAACTGAAAATTAACAAAGATATTAAAAGTATAATTAGATTACTATCATTTTCATAAAGTATAAGGATATATAATAAATTTTTAATACTTACACTAACAGACATGGCTTCCTCGGTGACTGGCTTGCCCCGGGTGCGAGGCATGGAAAGCTTGCCCTCAAGAGCATCGAGTGCATCCATCTTCAAGAATTTCTTATTGTAGATCTCCTTTACATTCGGCTCCCTCCCGTGGGCCTCTCTCTATTAGAAATGCAAGAAATTCAAAAAAATTAACTCAAATAGCAAATATACTATAAAATCAAATGAATATAAATTTATACTTACAAATTTGCTCTTTCACACAGAAAGAGCGTGTCTACCTATCCTATGCGGCAAGTTATTTGCAGTGCAAAAAGCGTTACATTTTTTCCTCTTCGACTATAAATTTAAAAAAAAACAAGTCAGTAAATTTCAAGTATAATAATATATAAATAATTCATAACTTTTTTATTTTACTAATCCACTCTCATCTTCCTGGCCGTTCTTTTCATTTGTCGACAAGAGGTTCATCCAAGTCTCACTATTGACTCTGTCTGACTGCAATGCAGTAGCATCATCTATGGACCCCTAGCAGCGATCAAAGGTACGATTCAGGGAACAATTTTTGTTATCATTCCACTTCTTCCTAACATTGTCGTTGAACCACTTGTGGAACTTCTTGAAATATCCCCCGCGTCATTGGGAAGGTGGCCGGGGGAGGGGAGGGGTCGGATGGAGGGGAGGGGGACGCCGGGGAGGAGGATGGGGATGCCGGGTGGAGGGAGTTTTTGGGGAGTAAAGAAGGGAGAGAGGAGAAACCCAATTTCGCCCTAAATCGCATCAATTTGCATCGAAAATATTTTCGACCCAAACTGTAAAATATTGCGTCAAAAACTTACTTCGATGTCATAGTTTTGACGCAATATGTAAAGTATTGCATCCACTATTCGACGCAATATGTCCCGGATTTTCTACCATAAAATCATGCGGGATTTTTTATTTTGCGTCGAAAAATTCGAGACACTTCCCGGGAATTTTTTCCCAAAAAAGTAGGAGGGATGGATTTTTTATTTTGCGTCGAAAATTCGACGCACACTTCCCGGGAATTTTTTCCCAAAAAGTAGGAGGGATTTTTCAATTTGCATCGAGAATTTGACACAATTTGTCGTTTATTCATACTTTTTAATAAGTGTCATCTGTTTTTTATATTTGCATCAAATTTGTGATAATTTGACGCAAATATTGTGTCAAAATATTTTTCACCACAATTTTTGTAGCCGCAAACTAGCAGTTATGTAGTAGTGACATAACTGTTCAACAGTTAGAAACTGTCAATATAGTCGACTTATAATAGAAGTTAGTCGACTAATCATACACATTTTGTCTAGATTAGTCGACTTATAAATTGGGTTAGTCGACTAATCTGACAAAGAAACTGCTATGTTTCTGTTGAACTTAGATAAGTCGACTGAGGGGAAGTATAAGTCGACTAGATAAATTCAAAACAGATATTCAAGACACAACGTGTTGTCCAAAGGCCTTTCACTTTAGTTTTGATGATGGCTAACTTATGAAGTTATGTTACTAATGATCTTGTATTTATTAAGTTTCAGACATAGGTCAAGATCATTATTGGTGTTAGGGGTGGCAGACGGGTCGCGACCCGTCAGACCCGACCCGAACCGATCCGGAGTTAGCGGGTCTGGGTTTGGGCTAATTGGATTTGAGTCGTAATCGGGTCGACCCGTCTGACCCGATTATTAAATGGGTCGGTTCGACCCGAACCCGCCAGACCCGCCAGACCCAATTATTCTCTCTCCTCCCCGGCCTCCTCCCCTCGATCTCCTCCACCGCCGCCACTGCCTCCTCCCCTTCACCTAAATTAAATTATCAAAAAATATGTGTGAGCCCAATTTCGAACCTGTGACCTCTAGTGTATGAGTTTAGTGTGATGACCAACCATATGATCAAATAATTTAGTAATATAGTGTAAAGAAATTATATTTAAGGCTTAATAATCGGGTCAAACGGGTCGGGTCGGGTCAACCCGATTAAGTCTGGGTCAGGTCTGAGTCTGAATTTTTGACCCGTATAATAATCGGGTCTGGTCGACCCGACCCGATTATTATACGGGTCGAGCAGTAATTGGGTCGGGTTGACCCGACCCGACCCAATTGCCACCCCTAATTGGTGTTTAGCTTCTACAATGGACTCGAAGTTAAGATTCGAAGTTATCACGTGTTGATTCAAGAGCTCAAGCGTCAAGATCGCATCAAGTACTCGAGATGGAGTCAAACTCTTTGGATCGCGTTTTGAATCGAATCGATTTGGAGAAGAGGATGACAAGAAGACTTTGGTCTAGGTTTGTTTAGTTTAAATCTTGTGTAAGGATAGTCTAGTATTTTGAATTGCTCAAGTATTCACATACACAAGTTTATTTATCGCTTTCATGATAAATAATTTTAGTTTCAGTTTAATCGTTTCGTTTTAAATGTTTACTTTTACAGAGTTTATATCTACATTGAATAAATTTCATGGTTTATTGTTTGCCTGGGAAAAATTAAGGAGAAGTTTAAGTAAAATTTTCTTGAATCAATGAAAGATTAGAACAATCTTAAAAATTCTGATTACAAGAGAGAGAAGATATTCAAGCTCAAATCTTCTCTTTATTTAAAGTTGGTTCTTGATGTAGCGATGGAAAGTGAATCTTATTTTTCGTTGACCGGGTGAACATTAGTATCTTCTGGGAACCTTCTCTTCGGATTATGGATGGAGTAACATAACTCCTATCCAAAGTAATATCAAAGAGACTTGGGCAAAAACTTGAACTCAGCAAGTTAGTAGAAGAGTTTTAACCCTTTGTCAATATTCCTCTGCTGAAACTTCTGACCAAAATGATCTTCATTAAAATTTTGACCCCTTTTCAATAGCAAACTGAGCTATTTATAATATTTTTAATAGTAAAACTGTCTCCTGAAAATCCTCTACTATGGGAGTTAACTCCCCTCATTACGTGTACAGTAATTGACCCAGTAATGAGGGCAGTTATATCTGAAATGCAGGGCTCTTCCACAGTTGAAACGCGGGCTTTGGGCTCTGTGTCTTAGCATTATAGTGTTGTTGGGAGCAAGCCTTGAGCCTCACGTTTTACCGTTATATTGCTGTTGGATGCCAGCTTTGAATCTTGCTAGACGCGGGCTTCAAGCTCTGTGTCTTAGCTATTGCAGTGAAGATGAGACGCAGACTTCGATCCTTGCGTCTTGGTACTGCAGTGATGCTGAAGCGCGGGCTTCAAGCTCTGCGTCTTGTCCATTGTAGTGAAGCTGAGATGCGGGCTTCGACCCTTGCGTTTTGATACTGCAGTGATGCTAAGGCGCGGGCTTCAAGCTCTGCGTCTTGGCTATTGCAGTGAAGCTAAGACGCATGCTTCGACCCTTGCATCCTGGTACTGCAATGATGTTGAGGTGTGGGCTTCAAGCTTTGCGTCTTCGCAGTTGCAGTGATTTTGACACGCGGGCTTCAATCCTTACGTCTTAGTACTGCAGTAATGCTGAGACGCGGGCATCAAACTCTACGTCTTGGTTGTTGTAGTGAAGCTAAGACGCAGGCTTCGACCCTTGCATCTTGGTACTATAGTGATGCTGAGGCGCAGGCTTCAAGCTCTGCGTCTTGGCCGTTGCAATGATTCTAAGACGCGGACTTCGACCCTTACGTCTTGGTACTCCATGAGTGGCTATGATTAGCCTTGTATCTGGAGTATAGATTCCTTTGATGACTTGTCCTCAATGATTTTTAGGCATTCTACAGAAACCCCTCTAAAGTTTTCAAAACTCCACGATTGACTGGGATGGGTTTTGAAACACTTTGGATTTTTTTCTAGCAGCAATGCTCTCAAGACTGGACTAGCAATCTTCTGAGATGTCTTGAGCTTGATCTTGTTTGAATTTTGGTCTTCATGAGTGTACTGTTAAACTCTTTGAAGCAACCAGAAATGATCATTGTGAGTGTCTGGATACGCAGTCTGGACCTCATGGGTGCTTTGAGCTGATTGTTGGTGTACTATTGAATCAGGAGAAATAGTCATCTGCTTTTGCTAGTATACTGTTGAACTAATTGCAGAAGTAAAGACTAAATGCAGGTCTTGTAGATGCAAAGATCATGTTAACTTAGAGATGCGGACCTCGTCTAAAATAGAAACGCGACTCTCATTTATCGGAGAGACGCGAACATCGAAGTGGAGATGCAGCTCTCACTTGGTTGAAGTGACGCAGACTTCAAGGTGGAGACGTGGACCTCAAAACACGATTTTCGAAGCGTCGCATGTTGAATCCTTCAATGCGAAGTCCGCGTTGACAGTTGGGGACGCGTGTCTTTGGGATTTTCTGGAGCAAAAATCTACGTGTCTCACCCAGACTAGATTTGATATTCGCGTAGGAGTTAAGGCTGTTAATTTTGACCTTTAAGAATGGCTTTGATTTTTATGCCATTAATTACATGCCATTTAGCGAGCCTATAAATAGGCCATAATCTCTTAACAGTCATTCATCTTGACTGTTTTCCTTCGCGAGCATATGCTCTGAAGAACTTCATCTTGATTGTTCTTCTTCCCTTCAAGGGCATGTGTTCTGAAGAACAAAAGGAACCCAAAGCTTTAATGCTTTCTTTCAATCTTTTTTGAAGATTACCACTGTTAAGTAATTTAAAAAAGTATTGCTTTAAGTGCTTTTATGACTGTGCCTTGACGAATGAAGTCCAACTTCTAGAGAACTTTTCTTCAGGTAGAAAATGACTTTTGCTGTGATATGGCTCGGTTTCTTGGAGTTCTGCCATCACCAGCCATGAAGAGACTTCGTCTCTTGATCCCTTCTTAAAATCTCTTTCTTTGAGGTTCATGCGTCCATGCTCTGCAAACGCGCCATTCACATTATTTGATGAAACGCGGGCTTGTTGACTTTAAAGTCTAAGTCTCAAGTTCTTCGGACGCGAACGTGGTGAACTCCACGTTTGAGTTTTGAAACGCGAGTTGTATATAAGAGGCCCGTGTTTGTGATTCATGATTTAGAAAACTTTAAGTCTGCTCTTTTTGAGATCTCTGGACGCGAATGTGACAAACTCTGCGTCTCAGACGCGAGTGTGGTGAACTCTGTGTCTTGAAGTCACTTCAGGCAGTTTTAAGACATACGTCTGCGTCTTTGATATATGCTTCGCGTCTCACTTATCAGACGCGAGTATAATATCAGACTGCATTTGGATCTATATTTTCTATCTCCGCGTCTGTGAGATTCGCGTCTGGGGTTCATGATTCATCCCCGCATTTGTACTTCTGGCTTCCTGTTTTCTGTCTTTGCGAAATTTTAACCCTTTTTTATGTTTCTTGCAGGTATTGGCCATATAAAAGGTGCTGGTTTCAACGTCTTTGCTGGGTTCATGGGAGAATATGGACCGGCCAGCTAGTTCGATTGGTGAACACTCGGGAAGTCAGAGCTTCTATCTAAGGGCGAGGAAGATCCGCGCGGTTGTCGATACACATCAAGACCTTATTAGATATGATGCACCAGTAATGTTTCGGATCCTTCCTAGTCACAGTGAGCATGGCGCATTTGAAGGTTACGGGAAAGAGAACGTCACCAGTAAGGTCTCGGATCCTCACTTCACCAATCTTACTCAAAGAAGTGACAGCGATGAAAAGCCCATACACATTAGATAATTTTCTGGTGGTGGAGCTTCCCATTAAGTGAAGGATTACGGCCTTGTGAAGACCTTTACACCAGTTGGTCGGGTGGAATCTAAATGCTCTCCTGCATTTCGACCTCAAGAAACACCATTGTTCTTAAGATGAGAGGAAGATGATCTGTTGTTCCTAGCCACAGTTAAGAGGATGAGGTTCGTGTACCTTCAATGTTACGAGAAGTGAGTGCAACCTTTCACTGAGAAAGAGGGAATTCTTTATACTCCTCTATTGTAACACTTAATCTTATTGTATAAGAGAGCGTTTTGTATCACTTTCATATTTTTGAATATCTATAAAAGTGATACTTTTTTATGTCTTCTTTTATGTCTTGACTTCCATTTTTTTATTGAAAATCAGACAAGTAGAAGTGATTACCTTTGATTTGCTAGAACTGTAACATTTTAACTTAGCAAGTCAAAGTTAGAAAAATTCACTTTAAGATTACTGTCAGAGGTGTGATATTAACTTGACAGGAGATAGTTGACTTGCCAATCTATGGATGAGAATGGCAAGTGAAGTCTTCACCCCGCGGAGGATTATGAATGAGTCTTCATCAGAGGTTTAGTTTTAACGTAATTAAGATTCAGCTGGGGATTGATAGAAACACCGTTAAAGGTATAATATTAATCTAACAGTGATTTTAGGTGGACCTGCCATTTTATTGACAAGAATAACAAGTAAGACTAGACTCACTGGGGATCTAGGAAAGTTTTTACCGTTAAAGGTGTGATATTAACTTAACAGATTGGATTAAATCTTGTCAGAGGGGTGATATTAACTTGACAAAGATGTGAGCTAGAGGTGTGATATTAACTTAGTTCCACAGGAATTTCAGTTCCGTTTGGAAAAACTGAAAATACCACTGTCATAGGTGTAATATTAAACTTGACAGTGGAGGTAATGCTAGAGGTGTAATTTTAAACTTAGCATTAGTCATCTCGGCTTCGATACAGAAGATTGAGAAAAAGTCATTGTCATAGGTGTATTGTTGAACTTAACAATGAACTGGATGCTAAAGGTGTGTGTTAAACTTAGCATCTCAGCTTTGATGTGAAAGCCTGATTGGTCGCTAATGTCGCATATTTAGTATCATATTTCCATACTTATTCTAGAATAAAACTTTGCATTATCTTAATTAATTACTTAATTTATTAGCAGGCCCATTCTTTAAGGAGATGAAGAGAAATGAGCCCAAAGCCCACCAAAATTCTGAATTAAATCAGAATTAATTCGCACTCAGTAAATCAGGGCAAAATCAAGAGGTTGAAAACCGATTGAGATGAATCCTCTCAGAATCGATCGGTTAAAGCCAAGAATCCAAGGCCATTTCGTCAGAAACCTGGACTCAAACGAAGAAACCAACTGAAGATAAATGCAGAAGGAAATCCCAGAGAGACCCACCAACAGGGTGTGGCCATCTGGTGTGGTGGCCACACCCTGGCCGCGGAAACGCGGCCAAAGCCGCGTTTCCGCGGCTTGGTTGGGGAGTTAGGGGGAGCGTTTGCTCTCCTGATCTCTCCGGGATCCTGCATGTTGGGTTTTTTCCTATAAAAGGCAGTCTTTGCGCTGAAAATGGGACGACCATGCAGAGATAGGATTTAGCCTAGTTTTTCATTTCTTAGTATAGGTTTTTGTTTTTCTCTTTCATGTAATTTTAGTTTTCATTGATGTAATTCATAGGAGATCAGACTTTCATAGAAGAACAAGAATGAAGCTTGTGCTGAGCGTGACACCGGTGTAAAGTTTCTCTCTTTTCTTTTATCGTTATGAAATCGAATCGGTATTCTTTTTTTGTATGTACTTTGTTTTAGTTTTCTTCTTCTTCTTCTTTTCTACTTCACTTTTCTTTTTGGTACAATTGTCTTCCAAGTGAGTCTAAAAGCATCGAAAGAGCCTTGATTTTCTCCACCTTCTCCATCTATCGTTTTCTTTCTTTAACATAACTTTCTTTTCTTATTTTCTTAACTTAAAACAAAGAAGAACTTTCGCTTTTGTTTTCATAAAGATTTCAATAAAGACTTTGAACGCTTCCATCGCAAACCCTCCTTGTGGATCACGACCCGCATAGCCACTTGCTATAGCGGTAAGAATTAAGCACTTGCACATCTCTATTTCTAAATCTAAAATTCTGTATTTTTTGTGCAGGTTGTGCCTCAATCAAATTTTGGCGCCGTTGCCGGGGAGGGTAACGTTTTTATTGAAATCTGATTTTTATTGAAAATTTTTAGAACTAAAACGAACTTTCTTCTCTGTTGCAGGTTATAGGGCAAGCAAAGCAGGAAAAAGGATTGCAGAAACATATAAGTGGTCTTGGGCCTCTGTTTCAGAAAACAGAGACCAAGTACCCTCTGAATTGTCGCGTTTCCGCGGCAAGGAAGAGTTCACTACTAACTATCTTTTTGCAGGGCTGCTTGACTTGCAAAATTCTAGTTTTCTGCAATTTGTTTTTTCTTATATGCCATCACCAAAAGCCTGCTAATAAACCAACAATAAAATACTTGTTGAAAAAGATAAAAAAAGTTGATTAGACGTTTGCATTTTAGGCACGTGTCTTTTCAATTCATTTATTTTTATTGTTGAAGAGTGCTGGAGCAAGGTACGTTCGCATTGCATCTAGAATAGGACTCATCTCTTGGTTGGATTTACATCGCTTTGAGTGAATCTTATTTACATATCTTGTACACTTGCACAAATTGATTTTAAGGGCACCACCCATTAACAAGATAAGGTGGGGATTTAATCACCCTTCCTTGGCCCAAAAATCAGATTCCAAGCACTCACTAACCCAAGCCTAACTAAAAATGAGTAGACGTTGGCCCTAGGGACATCTCGGACTCAATTAGGAGATTATCCTAAGGGGAAAAGTGTTAGAATTTGACTCCTGCAAAATCAGTGTCTAGGAAAGGGATTAAGGGCCGAAAGCCCGAAGGTTAGTGGTTATTTAATTAAGGAACGTCTTTGACGGAAAACCTCCCACCAACCTTACCCTGACCTGGCTGATTAGCTTGTGGTCAAAGTCTGCATTAAACCTCCCGTGGACAGTCTAATCAGTTAGGAGTCGTCTAGGTCATAGGTCTACCTAACTTAGGCTAGAATTTTTTCTTTTTTTTGTTTGTTTATTTGTTTGTTTTTCTTTCTTTTTGTTTGTATTCCATTGTGTGATATGGCTTATAATAACAATTTTTCCAACTTCAATAATAATCCATATTACACATCAAACTCTTTTTCGGATATTACCAACCCAGCATATCATAACTTTAACCAACCTAGTGTGCCGGATTGGTCTTATCCGAATCAATATAACCCATGTCCCCAATCTTATAACCATAATTTCCATAACGATTTCAACTCTTCACAGAGTCAGTGGGGATTCATGTAATACCCCGTTCCCAGAATACGTACTTAGTTGCGTATTCAGATTTTCGATCGTATTTTTTCGATTTACTTCCTGTAATTATTCTGTATTATGAATTCCTTATGTGGTTGTTTTGTCTTGGATTTGGATTCGTGGATTCGGAGTCAGCCCTAGTCTGAACCGAAGGCCCGATCCTAGAGTATTACTCGATTTAGACATTCTGATAATTAGAATTGACCGATTTTAGTTTTAAATATCATTTTCTAATATTATATATTTTCTATGATTTTCTAGATTTTTCTGGAATTAAAATGAAAGTCTTCAAAACCGGTGTCGGCCAGTGCCGCTGACCGATTCCTGGATTTTTAATTCTCAAACAGTTTGGAATTTCATGATGGTCCTTTAGGCTTTATTCCTTAGAATCATATTTTCTACCTACATTCTTTTTCTGAGGATTTTATGATTTTATGAAAATTCCACCGGAGTCGGTAGATAATTGGTTCCGGGATTTTTAGTTTTAAAACTATAAAGTATTTCTTAAAACGGATTTCACTATGATACTTAGTATTATATTCTTGATTTTTGATAATTATTTCGGGTCGTTCCGAGATACTTGAAATTCGGACGATTCCGGTATTTTCCCGGAAGATTTCCGCATCCACAACCGAATCCCGGGAATCCGCCACTTCCATTATTTTCATTTTCCATTCCAAGAGTATTCCTTCCCTTTTCCATTTTCTTTCCCATTTCCTATTTTCTTTCTTTCCTTTCCTTTAACTTCCACCACACACTTTTCCTATTTTCCAAAATTCTAAATTCCTTTTTCTTATTCCACCAACTCTCACCTACCCCCATTAAATGCATTTCTCTCTCTCCCTCATCCCATGGCCGGCCAAGTGGCCAAGAGAGGGACACTCACCTCACCTCCCCTTTTTGCAATTAAGCCCCTCTCTTCTATCTAAATTGCTCCCCCTTCACAAAATCCCAATACTATATATATCCTTCCTTTACAATTCATTTTTTTTTTCATTCTCTTCATCAAGAGCCAAAGCCCTAGCCTTCACCATCTCCAATTCCTCTTCATCTCCACCACCTCAACAACTACTCCAACACTTTAGCTTCATCTTCTTCCTCCTTCATCACCATGGAAGCAACCACAAGGGCATCAACAACACCAAAGGACTCCACCATCTTCTTCATCATCAACTTCAATCACCACCACCATCACTCCATCACCTTGTGCTTCTTTTAGGTAAGTGTTCTTCTTCACCAAGCCTTGGTAAATTCTTAGTATACTTAGGTTTGCTTATCATGTTCAATTGTGTCTTCAATTCTTGTTATTTAGCCATCAAACCAACCCTAGAAAATCTGTTCAGTTTGCTGTTTCCAGACGATTAGTCGACTAGACCTAGACATTAGTCGACTAACTTATTCTGTCCTGAGAAACACAATTCTAGGAAACACAGTATTAGTCGACTTACCTTAGTTCCTAGTCGACTAGAGACCCTTAGTCGACTACACCCTTGACCCTAGTCGACTAACCTTTCCTGAACCAGAAACCTTAACTCTCTGTATCTCAGATTTAGTCGACTTAACATAACTGTTAGTCGACTTGTCATGTCTGTTAGTCGACTACCCATATAACCCTAGTCGACTAACCTTTTCCTGAAACAGAAATCCAACTCTCTGGATCACAGTATTAGTCGACTACCCCATCTTCCTAGTCGACTAACCCCTCTATTAGTCGACTACCCTGTCCACCCAGTTGACTAATTATTGGCTGTCTGTTATAGTTGCTTATCTTCTTAACTTTGGATCTTATACTTGGTTCATGTATTTGTATCTTGTACTTCATGACTCGTTACTTGATATGTATTGCTTGACTTGTCATTTGACAAACATCATCTTACCTTCTCTTTTTCTCTCTCATCTTCTCTCTACATATTTATATCAGGTTTTGTGGCGCATCCCAAGCTTCCGTGGATTACGGCTCTTTCGGTATTTTGGAGTTTAGGCGAGTATTCTCACTCGCTACTTTCTTGTATGCGAGTAGTCTCGCTCTTCTCTCGTATCCCGTTTCGTCGGGACGATAAGTATTTCGCTTCTTATTTCCAGATTCATATATTGCTTTGCTATTGCTTGTATTATGGTAGTTTCATCTTGTACTTGTGCCATGCTTATGATATGCTTACTTCTCTATCATATACTATGCGTGGCAGACCCTTCGTGGTCGTTGTATTCTTGGTTTCTGATATGTTATCACTTGCCCTGCTATTATTTCAGACCTGTCAGTTATATGCTACCTTTTAACACATGTATATCACCTGACCATCTAGTATGTTATCACCTGACTATCTGGCATGCCACTACCTTGCTAGACCCTCTTGTTACGACATGACTGACCCGGACTATATCGATCTCATTGGTATGCATGTTACTTGATATACCACCACCTTGTCATGCTATCCTTTAAAACCAAGCATGATACACCTGACTTTGTAATTGTCATGTTTACGGGAATCCTGTCTTGTTTTATGGAACTAAGTGCCACACGGAACAAAGTGCCACACCTTACTCGGTGGGGGCCACCTCTTGAATCCGTGGGGGCCACCTCTAGAATCCAATTATTACTGTTATGTCCAGTTATTCCCGTAACCTGATAATTCCATTAATAAACCATAAAAAGGACAACTTGTATGGGTATGGGAGGAAGTGATGGATGCCGGAATGATATCTTGCTTATAGTGATGGGATATAAAAGTATGTATATATGTACATATATATATATATATATACTGGCGGTAAGTGTTATGATATTACTGTTAGGGGGACTTTGGGCCTCCAAAGCCGGTTCCAGGTGTATGAAAACCACTATAAGAAGTTCTATCAGTTCTCCATCTACTTCCGTTAACAACCCTCGACTTGCTTATATATGGATGTATGTGGGTTGGCCGTACACCAGGTCACATACCGAGATATATGGGTCAGACGAGTAATAATAATAATAGGTGTTTCCTGTGACCCCCAGTTATGATCACTGTTATGATTCCTGTTTTGATACCTGTTATGCACTCTTGTCACATCTGTTATGTATTCTTGTTATGACTACCTTGCAACTCTGATTCTATACGCTTAGATATTCGGTGGCATGAGATAACGGTATATAGATGAGGGTTTCCTTGTTTGGATTATTCCTTCGATGTACTAGTCTCATGGGACCGTAACCTAAGCGTATACAATCAATTTTGCTTGTGATCAGTTTTACTTCGGATTTCCTGTTTTACGATTGTTACGTTATACCCGTTCTTATATATACTTCATTTGTGTTCTAACCCTCCTGTCTTCTGTACTTGACTCTTGTACTCACCCTTGGCTCGCCACCTGGCTTTTGCATGCTACTCGCCTGGGGAGTTTCACTGACTCCTGGATTCTCATGTCCAGGTTATGGAGCCCGGAGCGTGAGGATCTCCCCCTTTGCTGCTCAGAGTAGCGCAGCGGTGGCGTGGATCCCCAGCCGACCTTTCAGAGCTCCATCCTCCCAGGCCCTCTGTATGCCTCTCGAGTTTCCTCTTAGCAAACTCGTGAGTGCCCTTTTCTATTCATACTTGTACATTCCTTGCATACATGTATGTGGACACCCTTTTATACTGTTCATATATGTATATCTTTTGTATTCTCGCATTTGCGCATACTAGTGATATGATATTCATGTAATATTATGATCACTTCTGATGATAACTGTGTAATTGTACTATATGTGTTGGAATGTATAATGCACCATTTGCTTCCGTACTCTGATTCTTGTCTGTACTGATGCTTAACGTATATACGGGAGGGTAGTTCTGACCTACGTATATACGTCGCAGTGACGTCCCCGTATCGCCGGGATCGAGGCGTTACAATTCACCTACCCCGAGTCCAATTTTCAACCAAATCGTCCTCCTTCTCCACCTAGTCCACAATATTTTCAAGATTCATACTCAGTTCCACCAGTCCAAAATAGGAAACTATCAATTTTGGAAATGAGTATGCGTGAGTCCAAACAAAAATCCCAGAATCTAATGGACTCACAATTTCACTACTAATTCCAAGACAACACTTCATCTTTTCAACACAACAATGAACATATCACCTATGAAGAGATGCTTGAAGCCATGACTCAAGCTCAAAACGCTCGTAATCACGACATAGAAATGATGGTCCAATCTTTACATTCTCACCGTTTGGTCAGTTCTGATGTCGGTAACCATTCTGTTAGAGCCGAAGAGTCATGTAGTTTTGGAAATCAAGGTTCCATTTCAGAACAGTCATTTGAACTTACCCAAACTCCAAATAATATTGATAGTTTGGCAAGTTATCCCTTGCCTGAAATCGAACTTGAAAATGAATATGATCATGAACCTCAACTTAGTGATTTAATTTTACTTCCTGATTCAATAATGACTCCGGTGTCTTCACCTGATTTCAATCTTTTTTCTGAGTCAACATTGAATCCTGTGCCAATTCATAATGAAATTGAATCACTCATTCTTGATGATCATATTGAACTTGATCAATTTTACACTTTTGAAACCTATTGATAAATTGGCAAGTTCTCATTTTTTTGATATTGAACTCAATGAGATATGTGACCTAGATTCTCAAATCTGTGATCCAGTTTAACTTTCCGAATCAATATTGACTCCTGTTTTGTTACCAAACTTGAGTAATTTTTAGAGTCAGTTTTGATTCCACCTATCATTCTTGAACTTGAATCACCAATATTAAGTCACATTCCATTGTTGGAAAATACATGTGGACTTGAGTTTCAATTTCTTGACTTGGACCCAATTCCTGAACCTATTTCGACTCCTGAACCTTTACTTGACTTAGTCACCTTCCTGAGTCAGTGTTAGTTCTTGTACTTCCTGAGTCCAAGTCAACCGTTCTATCATCATCATTCATACTCCATTTTGGGACAAGGTGGTTGACAAATTTGACTCTGAAATCAGTTATGGAATTTGGAAATTAGATGAGGTCAAATACTTAATAAAAATCCTTCATGGATACACAATCTTAATGGGTTATATTTGAGAAATTTCTGGTGGGTTCCTCTGAACTCCACAAAAAGTTGATTGGCCCGCATTTCGTGGACCAATCAGACCTCCACCGGAACCACTACCTTAAGGTAACATTTTTCTTCCCTTTCGTCTTTTTCATGTATCTATACATTAATTCATACATTGAGGACAATGCATGAGATAAGTGTGGGGGAGGGTCTAACATAACTTAGTTTTTTTCTTTTTATTAAAAAAAAAACAAATTTTTAACATTTTCTTTACTTTTAAAACTTTTTGAAATAGAAACAATATTTTGGCATATTTTTTGGTAAGAAATTAAGTCAATTTTAAGGAATAGGAAAATCCAAATTAGGATTTCTTATACTTGGTCAAAATAAGATTATTTGTTTGATTTTTAGGGTTAGGAAGAAAATTTGTCAAAGTAATTTGGTCTTGATCTTTACCTTGATGAAATATGCACACTTCATACACTTACACACTTAGGGTTCAAAAATAAAGATTCTTATGCCTTATAAAAAAAAAAGAAAAAAAAGATAAACAAATCTAATTATTGATTAGCTAGGTGCTTTGGCCTAAGCAAGCCTTAGTATTTATGCGAAAGATGATTAGATAAGTTTGAAAAGAAAAAAAATAAAAATAAAAATCCTCTGATTAAGCTGGGTATTTGTGCCTAATAAAGCATAAGTATTCACGCCTAAAAGGGGTTCATATAATAAAATCCCTAGTTTTGTAGCCTTGTTTGCTCGAGTCCTTAAGTCCTTGGGGTGTTTTCTCACCCGGTGCCCTAAGACCATTTGGTTTGGGAGTCATCGATTAAAGGCTCGTTACATGGGCAGATTAGAAAGCCTAATAGAACTAAGGAATAATACAACAATATATATATATATATAATATATTATATATATAATATATATATATATATATATATATATATATATATTTATAAGGCATAAGAGTTAGAGTTAATGAACCCTTAGTCAAAATTTTCACAGTCACAAGGTGCATATGACCTAGGGTAAAGTAATAGACTAGATGAGAAGTACAATTTGATTCCTTACCTTGATTAATAATAAATTTTTGAATAGAGACTAAGTTTAGGAATGAAAAATTCAGTTTTCCTATAACTTATAGATTGCTTAGATCTTACAATTATATTTCAAATATTTTTCTCTTTCAAAATGCTTTTCGAAAATACTAACTCTTTGTTTCTCTTTCTTTATGGATTTTGTGGGTGTAATCCGCTGAAACCCTCTGTATGCGTCGGAAAAGGAGGATTCGATTGTAAAATTCTTTTGATTGGATAGAAAATTACAACAGATCAGTCTTTCGATTACAAGGGAGGGAGGATGTTGAGTCTTGAATCCTCCCTTTGTTTAAGGCTGAGTTCTTCAAGTGGCGGTGGAGAGTGAATCTTGTTCTCCGTTGATCGGGTGAAAGTTGAGATCTTCTGGGGCTTTTCTCTTCGAGTGGTTGACAGAGTAACACAGCTCTGTCGACCAAAACTCTCAAGAGATTGTCGGCAAAGGCTAACTTGAACGCAGCAAGTTCTCTGAAGGGTTGAACTCTCTCTCTTTTCTCTCAGAGCTCTTTTCTCCCAAAAATCATCCGACCCCTTCTTCATAGCGACGGGGCTATTTATAGGGGTTTCAGGGGCGTACGTGCCTCCTAAAAACACTCCATAATGGGTGCTAACTTTTCCCGTTATGTGGGCCGTGATTGGCCCCGTAACCGGGACGGTTACAACTGAGACGCGGGTGTCAACCCACGCGTCTTGGAGTTACTGAGACGCGGATTTTGACCCTCGCGCCTTGGTGCGGATGAGACGCGGGTTTCGACCCTCGCGCCTTGGTGTGGCTGAGACGCGGGTTTCGACCCTCGCGCCTTGGTGCGGCTGAGACACGGGTTTCGACCCTCGCGCCTTGGTGCTGATGAGACGCGGCCAAAATTGGCTTTGCGTCTAGAACTTGGAATTCTGCTTTTTAATGGCTTGTCTTTTAGTGATTTTTAGACAGCCTACAAAACCCCCTCAAAAGTTTTCGATATTCCGCAGTTAAGTGGGACGGATTTCGAAATACTTTGGACTTTAGCTAAACTCGCCTTATGACTTGACTGTCAATGCTCCAGTTTGATCTTGGCTGGAGTATGGTCTTTGTGAGTGTACTGTGGAACTCTTTGAAGCCACCAAATTGATCGTGTTGAGTGTCTAGATGCACAATCTAACCTCCCCGATTGCTTTAAGTCTGTCGTGGGTGCACTTTAAGCCATGAGTGGACGGTCGTCTGCTTGTGCCAGTGTACTGTTGAACTGTTCTGCAGAAGTAAGGACTGAACGCCAGCTTTAAAGTTGCGACTTTCATAGGGCTGCATCTTTTGGAATGAGAATGCGACTGATATTCTACAAGACAGACGCGACGCATCTTTTTGGAGTAAAGACGCGACTTTTGGACGCAACAATGGCCTAGCTGAAGAGATGCGTCCATTGAAGAGGCGCGACTGTTGGGTGCGAATCCGTGCCATGCCATGAGTGCACTGCCACGTGTCCTGTGGAGCTGACGGGACACCTTCTTTTTGGCGTGCGAACTTCACGCTGCATTAAATGCACTGTCCACGCGTCAGGCGGTGATTCGGCGTCGAGCCAAGCACCGCGTATCTTTGCGAATCACCGTGCCTATAAAGGGCTGCAGTCATTGAGAGAGTCATTATTAATCTCTCTTTCGTCTTCGCTTGCATCTGTTAGGTTTTGAGAAAGAAGTTCTCTTTGTTCTCTTCTCTTGTCTTGGACTCTCTTGTTCTTTTTTAGTCAGACGCATAGAAGCAAAGAATCTTTGGCTTGTCAAAACTATGATGAAAATTTTAACAAGTCAAATTTTGTGGAGAAAAGATCCTATCTCAGGAACCCCACAATGCTGTCAGAGGTGTGATATTAACTTAACAGAGATAAGATAATTTTGGTGGGCCTGCCACTTTATAAAAAGAAAGTGATAGGTTGAATTGGTACCCCCAGGGAAGATGAACTTTTATCAGAGGTTTGGAATTAACTTGATTAAGATCAGCTGGGGAGTTAATGAAAACACTGTTAATGGTGTAATGTTAACCTAACAATATTTTTAAGTGGACTTGTTATTCTGTTGACGAGAATAACAAGTGAGGCTAGATTCGCGGGGGATCTAGGAAAGTTTTTACCGTTAGAAGTGTGATATTAACTTAACGGGTTGAAAGTTGTCTTGTCAGAAGTGTGATGTTAACTTGACAAGAATGTGAATCAGAGTGTGATATTAACTTGACTCAGAAGCATTTCAGCTTTCATTTGGGAAAACTGAAAGTGTCACTGTCATAGGTGTGATGTTTAACTTGACAGTGAGGGTAATGCTAGAGGTGTAATTTTGAACTTGGCATTGGTCATCTCGACTTTGACAAGGAAGTCCTAGGGAAAGTCATGGCTGTAAGTGTATTGTTGAACTTGGCGATGACCTGGATGCTAGAGGTGTAGTGTTAAACTTAGCATCGTTCATTTCAGCTTCGATATGGAAGTCTGAAGAAAGGTGACTGTCAGAGGTGTGATGTTAACCTGACAGAAACTCGATGTACTGTTTAGAAGTATAATGTTAACTTAACAGTAATTTTGTCAGAGGTGTGGTATTAACTTTGACAAATTTGGATTTGCGATATGAGCAATTTTGAAGACTTGTCATTCTATTGATGAGAATTGGCAAGTGAAATTTAAAGTGTCAGAGGTATAGTGTTAAACTTGACAAATTTGGATTTGCGATATGAGCAATTTTGAAGACTTGTCATTCTATTGATGAGAATTGGCAAGTGGAATTTGAAGTGCCAGAGGTATAGTGTTAACTTGGCATCGAGTGTATTTTGTAGACCTACCATTCTGTGGATGAGAATTGGTAAGGGATTTTGGAGGGGAGAGTGGAGTTAAGTCCACTTAGGATTTTTAGCAAATCCTCAGCTGTCAACGGATTTGAGGTGCCTTTACCAACTACCTTTGAGTTGGGCTAGCCATGCTATTCCCCTCAGCATGATGAGTTGTCGAAGACTTATGTTGGGCTTAAAAACCAACATTTTCCTCTATCCTTAGCCGTCGGAGGCGTTGGATCAAATGGGAACATGTCCCTTAGGATTTTTAGCAAATCCTCAGCGGTCAACGGTTTGATATGCCTTTACCAACTACCGTTGAGTTGGGCTAGCCATGCTATTTCCCTCAGCATGATGAGTTGTCGAAGACTTATGTTGGGCTTATAAGCCAACATTTTCCTCTATCCTTAGCCGTCAGAGGCGTTGGATATTAATGAAGAAGCTCTTCTTGATTTGATCAGAGAGGTGTACTTTTAACTTGATCGGTGGAAGAACACTATCTAAGGATAGTATTTCTTTAGGAATCTACCATTGATCGGCATCATGAGTGTATCGCCATTTGAAGTTATGAGGCGATACGATCCGTTTGAGTAGACTGACTCTACTACAAATGGTCCTTCCCATTTGGCTGGAATTTTCCTTTGTCTTGTGCGTCATCACCATGGGTCTTCTGACGGCTAAGAAAAGGTCGCCTTTCTTGAAAGTTCGCACTTTAACTTTCTTGTTGAAGGCTCTGGTAATTCGAGCTTGGTAAAGCTCGATTTGTTGCTGGGCCTGCAGACGTTTGTCATCTAAGGCTTCCATTCTTGGAGTCGCTGTCGATGCTTCTCCTCTGTTGTCATCTCCACTGTCAGGGCGACGCGTAGAAATAGAATTTGGATTTCGAGTGGAAGCTCGGCTTCACACCCATAGACTAAAGAAAATGGCGTAGCTTTAGTTGGGGTTCGCACAGTTGTGCGGTAAGCCCATAAGCATTCACCCAGCTTGTCGTCCCAATCACGTTGACTTTTCGAGACGAATTCTTGAGAAGCTTGCCATGGTCTTGTTGAAAGCTTCTGCGAGGCCGTTAGCGGCAGGATTATATGCCGTTGAGTACACACTTTGGATTCTGAACTTATGACAGAATTTCTGGAAAGCCTGGCTGATGAACTGGGGTCCATTGTCATGGACAATTCGCCGAGGTATGCCGAAACGGTAAATAACTGATGTTTCACAAACTTGATCACGTTAGACGATTTACCTCCTTCAAAGGAATGGCCTCGGCCCATTTAGAGAAGTAATCGGTTATTGCCAAATAAACCGATGTCCTTTTGATGATGGTGGGCTGATAGGGCCACCACATCCATCCCCCACATTTCAAATGGCCAGATAGAGGTTGTAGAGTGAAGGTACCCTGGTGCTTGATGGATGAAATCCCCATGTACTTGACAGGCGTGACATTTTTTTGCATAAGTGACGGCGTCAGCAATCATCTTGGGCCAGTAATATCCCAACCTTTGGAGTCGATATGCAAATTTTGGGCCAGGTTGATGGGCTCCACACATGCCGTCATGGGCTTCTTTCAATACCTCCTGTGCCTCCTTTTGTGAAAGCCAGCGAGCAAGATCCCGTCATGCGATCGACGATACAGTGTTCGCGTAATCGCATTATAGTAGTATTTGGGGGCTTTCCTTCGAATGGCAGCCGCTTCTTTGGTGTCTTCAGGCACGATGCCATACAGAACATAATCAATGTAGGGGAATCGCCAGTCTCTAGGCTTTGGACCCAGTTGACAATTCCAGCGCTTCTTTGCTTTGAGAATCCCCTGTTGGCTCCTGGTAAATCCTCAGGAGCAATTCTCGGGCAATACAGGTCGTGGCTGTGGACAAATATCTTCTCCACTGTTCCAGCCGGAAGAGCTAAAGAGGCAGCGAGGGATGCCAGTGCATCTGCATGCGCATTTTGCCTGCGCGGTACATGGTCGATGTAGAAGTTTGTAAACTTCCCAGCCATGTGGACAGTTGCATTGTAATAGGGTACTAGGTCTTCATGTCTGACTTCACTCCCCGCGAACTTGGTTGACGATGAGTTTGGAGTCACCATATGCCTCGAGATTTTTAACGCCAATCTCATCGGCGAGTTGCATCCCAATCAAAAGAGCATTGTACTCCGCTACATTGTTGGAACAAGGTTCGGTTAATGAGATAGCTCGAGGAATCACATAGTTTTGCGGGGAGACGAGTACTACTCCTACTCCTGCGACTATGTGTCCTTTTGGGCTTGTTCTTGATGTACCATCAAGAAAAGTTGCCACACCTGTTTTTCAAAGGATGTCTGGGTCTGGGGCTTCAGCGACCTCGTCTGGGAGATTGTCGTAAAGTTTGGTTGCCCTCGGATCTGGATGCTCAGCCAGGAAATCTGCCACTGCTTGTCCTTTAATGGCCTTTTGTGGTAAAAAGTGCATTTCATATTGAGATAGCAATATGGCCCATTTTGCCAGCCGGCCATTTAATGATGAAGGCTTTGTCATGAGTAACCTCAAGGGGTTGACTTTTGATATGACGTTTATCGTCTGGCCTACCAAATAGTGTCGCATTTTCTGAATGGCGAACACCAGTGCCAACATTCCTTCTCGATAAGGTTGTACCGATGTTCGGCTCCGATCACTGTTCTACTCAGACAGTAGATCGCTTGCTCTCGTCCTTGATCATCATTCTGAGCTAGTAGAGCTCCCAAAGAATGATCCATAGCTCGGACGTATACCAGGAAAGGTTTTTCAGATATCGGAGCTGCAAGGACTGGTGGCTGTGTGAGGTATTGCTTGATTTCCTCAAATGCTTGTTGGCAAGCGTCGTCCCAAATGAACGAAACACCCTTCTTCATTAGCTTAGCGAAGGGTTGGCATCTTCCGGAGAGATTTGAGATAAACCTGCGGATGTATGCCAATCGTCCTTGCAATCCCCTGAGTTCCTTGAGATTCTTCGGGGGTTGCATCTCCTGGATAGCGCGAATCTTTTCCGGATCTAAATGAATTCCTATGGAAGTCACTACAACCCTAGGAACTTACCGCTGGCCACCCCCAGGAAGGATTTGGTAGGGTTCATCTTCAACTGATGGCCCGCATGATGTCGAAGACAACCTTTAGATCAGTGATATGATCACCTTTAGCGCGGCTTTTTACCGCAATGTCATCAACATAGCATTCCACTGTTTTGCGCATTTGCTACTGGAAAATGGCGTTCATGGCCCTTGATATGTGGCCCCTGCATTCTTCAGTCCGAGGGCATGACGGTATAGCAGTA
Source organism: Agave tequilana (assembly GCA_038442645.1). Classification (NCBI taxonomy): domain Eukaryota; kingdom Viridiplantae; phylum Streptophyta; class Magnoliopsida; order Asparagales; family Asparagaceae; genus Agave; species Agave tequilana. The sequence goes on from JAVJIF010018286.1 coordinate 91,523, forward strand.
GACCCCAATGGTGTTCTGAAGGAGGTGTGCTTTTCGTCGTCAGGATACATTTTGATTTGATTGTATCCTGAGAACCCGTCCATGAAGGACATTCGTTCGAATCCACAAGTATTGTCAATCATGACGTCTGTGATTGCAGTGGGAATTCGTCTTTGGGACAAGCCTCGTTTAGATCATGGAAGTCGATGCAGATCTGGATCTTTCCTTTTTACTTAGCAACGGGACGATGTGGCTACCCAATCGGATGTTGCTCTTCCCTGATGAAGCCAGAATCTATGAGCTTTCTGACTTCTGATTGAATTGCCTCCATTATTTCTGGACGGAACCGTCGCTGTTGTTATTTGACAGGCTTTACGTCCAGATTGATGTTGAGGCAGTGCATAGCCACTTGAGGATCAAGTCTAGGCATGTCTTCGTAATTCCAAGCGAAGACATCTTTATATTCTTGAACAAGAGATATTAGATCCTTTTTCTCCGACGGTGACAGGCCATCGCTTATGAAGATGGGCTTAGGTTTAGCCTCATCTCCTAGATTGATCTGACAACCTTGTCTTCTGTGGGTGGCTCTTGCTGTTCAAAGCGGGTATCCCAAAGAGTATTTAAATGTTTGATCCACGGATCTGTATCGGATTGGATCATTTCTTCATCTCCGTCTTCCAGGTGGCTTGTTGAAATCATGTTCACTGAAAGTTCCCGAAGATGTTACCGACACTGACATCTGACTCCCATGATGACGTGCCTGAAGAGTAATCGTGACCTGACGATTCTCGAGAATCAGAGGCTGATGGAGCCGGAGTTGATACATAGCCCAACCCCCTGCGAGTCTGATGATAATAATCGGGTGGCTTTTCCTTTCGGCACAAAGGATCGAAGTAGCCTTCTCCTTCCTTTGCCGACGTTCAACCCGAGTCTGCTGGTTAGGTCATACCCCATATTTTTCATCATTCTGAGTGCCTTTGTCATAATGACCGAACTGAGGGGATTCTTGCTCGCTTTCTGATTCTTCATGATTCATGGTTCGGATTCAATTCGTCAGAAAAGAATTGGTCTTTGGCCCTTCCTTCTCGCTGGAACCATGAATATTAATTGTTGCGCATCGCCGACATTTCGCGACATGTTTCAAAGGACGATTTCACTGGTACATGCAACGATGTCAAAGCATCCATTGCCGACCAGAGATCGTCATCCACGTCGGTACTAGTGTCTGACGCACTGAATCAGAAGCAAACACAGAAAATACGCTAAATCTAATTCTTCATTAATGTACCAAACCGCCTACATCATCGGCGAGGTATTATCAACATCGGCCTTATTAATGCCCGTTGCAGGTGGATCTAGCTCCCACACACACTCATCTTCCTCCAGCTCGGTGTCGGCTTCATTGCCAGAGTCTGGTTCCTCTGGTTGCGGGACTTCATCTATTTTCACAATTCCTGATATAGGAGGGAATCTGTGAAATAATTCTCCACTCCCTTGACGGATGCCTCTCGGCATCAACGTTCGCACCTTTCCACTCCCGTCAATGTATTTCATGACTTGGTGGAGAGTAGAGGGAACGATAGAATTGCGATGAATCCATGGTCGTCCCAGCAGCAAGTTGTAGGAGGTGTCAGCATCTATGACGTGGCATGTCACCTCTGACCTCAGGTTTCTAATCTGGCATTTGAGCTTGACCTTCCCCATCGGACGGGTACTATTGGATTGAACCCATAAATGGTCGTCTGGGTAGGGCTCACGGTGAGTAGAAATCCCGAGATGTTGCATGACCCTGCGAGTCATAATGCTCAATGCTGACCAGGGATCTACCTGAATGCGGTTCACCTCAGATGATCCAATATACCCTGCAAAGTAAAGGGGTCGATCATGCTTCCCTTGACTTGCATATCATCTGCCGTGAAGGTGATGCAGGGAATATTTTGGGAGGCGTGGAGGCAATCCTACTACTTCCTCCTTTGGTAGTTGGGTCATGAAGACCTCAGCATTGGCCAGAGCTCTTGTAGAGCCTCACTGGCCGACTTTGATAGCCTGAGGAGCTCATAAAGAGTAATCCGCGCCGGGATGTTGGCAACTGAGCCAGGACATCAAGCAGTAAGGTGCCGTGGATCCTTCCGCTATGTCTTTTGAAAGAACTCGAGAAAACTGAAGTTCTTTCTGTTTCTCCCCGGGTTGCTTCGTGGAGGGCTGGCTGGCTCTGCAGCGGTCTTGGAGGAGTTACCGCCACTTCGCCATACTTTTTCAAATATGGCTGCCCTTGAACGGGTTTTCTGCCACCAGCTGACTGGGTTCTGCGGCCAGAACTATTATCTCTCTTCTGAGTCGGTTAGTGGGGGAATATCAGTTTCTGCTTCTCGAGAAGGGGCACACACCACGTTGCAGGATGAAGCCTTTATCTTGGCCTTTGGACTTCCTGCTGCTGTTACAGTAGTCCATTGCTGGCCATCAATAAGGTCGGGATGAACCCAAATGACTTCTCCCCGAGGTGTGGGAACAGGTACCAAGCCCTTTTCTTGCTGCTGGTGAGGGTCTGTGTTGACCATTCTCAGCTCTCCTCTTGGGATAGGGACTACTCCAGAGGGTGTTGGGGGTTATCCCCCAAACTGGAGAACTGACGTCACATTAGCCGTCACCTTCTTCTGCTCTGGTCG